>APFE031474007.1:85073-135867 GCA_000404065.3 Pinus taeda
GATCTTATAAATTATAAAATAAAAATAAATATTAAGATCTTTAAGAAAAAAAAGGAAAAACAAAGAATAATACAAAAGGACAAAAAAAAACTTAAGAAGAAAGGGCAGAGAACCAACCATTAATAATTTTCCATCCATTGTCTATATTCACATTACTTGGCCTAAATTTCTATAGCTTCCATAAATTTGCGATGATGGAAATGATCAATCCTAGAATTCCCCTGTGCTTCCTTAATGTAGATGTGGTGTTTCATATTTTCTTCGTGTTTTTCCAATGCTGAGGAGTGGTTCCTCCCATGTTTCATGAATCCTTTGATTTATTGAGTGGTCAGTTTTGCCAATGTAGGGTGTCTCACAAAAACATGGGATTATAAACACCTTTCATATTTCTAGGGTATACTCGGTCTTTTACTCGTCTTATGGAGCTAAAAATGGTGTTTAAGGGCCTAAATGTTGATGGAACCTTGTGTTTCCTTACGATCCCAGAAATATCATTAGTGTTCCTTTGGATAAATGGAATATTCAACTCTGAAGTCCAATCTTTGGGTTCTTTCTTAATATTAGGACCTTTGTCAACTTTAAGGAAAGGTTTGAGACACTAGTGCCTACTATATCCATTGTTTTCTAAAACATTAAGGAGATGGGTTCCCTCATCATTAAGGTAGTTGTGTCAGAAACTCTCAATGCACAAGTAGCTAAAATATTGAGAACACCCATCATTTGAGCAAGGAAATGATGAGACTTAGCATGAAGATATTTCTCTGTGTGAGTTTTCTTCCGAAAGACCTAGTGGTAGAAAAAACCATCATCCTTCTTTTAGATAAAAACATCAAGGAAAGGAAGGCTCCCATTGATTTCACATGTCATAGTGAACTTTATGGTGGTAGGTTGATTGTTAAGATGCTGGAAAAAGAGTTCCAACCTTTCCTGACCATGAGGTCAGATGACGCAAGTTTCATCTACAAATATTTCCATATTTTTGGCTTGAATTGAGTTTATATCAAAGCGTTTGATTCAAAGTCCCCCATGAACAGATTATCCACTGTAGGGGAAAAGGGGAAACGATGGGAAATCCACAAGTTTGTTCAAAGAATTCCCCTTCAAAGTTGAAGAAAGTAGAGGTAAGATAGATTTAAACCAATCTAGTAGTGTATGTATCTCTAATCTGTTAAATGACCTCAATGGCCTCATTAATAAAGATATTAGTGTAAAGGGGGGCCACATTGAAAATAACAAGAATATCCCTAGGATCATATTTTATAACCTTTAACTCATTGAAAAACAATGAAGAGTCTTTGACAAAAGACTCTATAACGACAAAAATGGGTTTTATGTTCTTGGCTAAATACTTTTTAGAAGATAGCTTGCCCTCCTATAATATTTATAATGGGTCTTAAAGGAGCCCCTTCCTTATGTATCATGGAAAGCCCATAGATCCTAGGAGTGAGCGGGTTACTCAGAATGAGTTTATGGATAAAGGAGCTAACTGTGGTACTATATTTTATAGCTAAAGAAACCGTTTTGGAGATATTCTTTATGGGAATATTATTAAGCTTCGCGTAGCTCCCATTGTTACATAGTTTATCCGATATTTTCCTCCAGTAATCCTCCTTAACTAAGATAACTACAGCCCCACCTATATTGGCATTGAGAATAATGATGTCTTGGTTAATGTTCAAAGTCTAGAGGGCATCAAACTCTTGCCTACTAATGTTGTTGTTGGGGGGATTTTATTTTCTTGGGACGACTACATAATCTTTCCTAATGATATCTTAAGTGTTGTCTCATAAGTCCTTTATCCCATATTCAATGTCACAAATGATGATCCGAACTTAAACACGAACGCAAAAAATTAAAGATATAACCATTAATAGAGAAATGTAGCAGAAATAACACTTCATTTCATTATTATCAGAATACTAAAATATGCTTATAAAGAAAATGGAAATAAACTAGCTCCGGTGATGGTAGATTATCTCTAAGAAGAGATGTGGTAGCTACATGCCTTTGAACTGTGTTAGAGTGAGGCTCTAAGGCTTATTTATTACTGGGAAACAATGGAAAGCCCTAGACATCTAGAAACTTAATCCTAGGAGATGAAGCACAAAAACTGTGGGCCACATTTCGGTAAATTGGTACATCAATTTCCCAGGGTCGTAACTTTGGCATACGATATTTTCTTGGCTATCATAATACCTTGTTTTGAAGAGTAGAAGAAAGATAAATTTCTAAGATAATTTCGGCTTTCCTTGCCTCTCTATTTTCCCTAAACATGTTGTTTAAGGCCTCAAAATGAGTCTAGAAGTTCAAGACCCGAAAACTACCAAAAATAGTAACCTGTGCTATAATTAAGGAAACTGAAGAAAATAAAGAGACAATGCTAGGATTCCAAGTGTAATAGTAGGTGGCCACCAATATCCACCTAGATCTGTTGTCCCCCTTAGGAAGTAATGGTCCCCATTGTGTTGAGTATGTCCATGAGATGGGGAATCTTCTGTTGAACTTGGTCCCTCGTGAGCCACTTGCATTACTGCAGGAGTTGGCCTGCTTTGACAACTTGATACAATTGGATATTCTATTAGTGAGTGTTCTTAATCTGAGTGTCCATGATCCAATCAGTTGTGTCTTGTTCCATGTAGCCTAGGTTTAGCTCTGTTGGTGTGAGTTGTTCTACAATGTCGGATGTGTCCAGCAATGGTGGAAAGTATGGTCAAAGGTGGTCAACATTGAACATGGGTATAAAGCAAGAAATGATGGAATGTTGAGCTCGAAGGCATTGTCCACTACAGCCTTAGTGATGGTGTATGTCCCATATCAAAGCGAGCGAAGGATTTGATGGGGTCCAGTGAGACGCTCCTTCTACAAATGTAGCCAAACTTTGTCGTCCGCTTAAAACATGTGCGGGACCCGACGCTGCTCATGGTGCTACTTGTACTTAACATTGGCTCTATACAAATGGATGCAAATGGTATGGTATGGAGCGGAACTTGCCTGAGTGGATGAAAATGGTATGGCCACATCAATGGGACATAATGGTTGAAATCCTAGCCCTACCTGAAAGGGGATGTGGTCCGTTGAGCTATAGAGAGCTTTGTTGTAGTTGTGTTGGACATAGGGGAGGCTTTCATCCCATGTGCGTGGATGCTTCGAGTTCTACATGTGTAGAATGTGTATATTCATCCTATTGACAACCTTCATTTGACCATGAAATTGGGGATGGAAAGTCATGGAATTAGTGAGTTTGGTATCTAGGATCATGTAGAGACTGGACCAAAATGCACTTAGGAATATGTTTTCCTGATCAGAGACAATGGACTATTGAATCCCAAAATGTACCCAAACTCACTCAAAGAAGAGCTTAACAGTGGCCTCTATTGTAATACTCTTCTTATAGACTTCCATAATGACCACCTTAGAGAATCTATCGATGACCATAAAAATGTAGTCGTTGTCATGCTTAGTAGAAGGAAGACCTGGCACATAGTCCATGGAGATGGATTCCCAAGGTCGACTAGGAGTAGGCAAAGGAGTATATAGGTGTTGCTTCTTGATAATTGGTTTGGAAATGGTGCAGGCAATGTAGGATTTAATATACCTCCTAACATTTTGACGAGGTTTGTCTAATCAAAATACTTCTACAATACTGCCATTGTCTTCTCCACTTCGAAATATCCAGTGATCCGATTGTAGTATGCCTCCCAAATCATCTTGGCATGCTCACTTGAAGGAACACATATGTGTCCCATGTGGCATAACAGTGCATCATGGAGGTGAAAATTTGGAACTTTCTTACCTTCAGGGAGTGTCTAATATGTGTTGTCGAATTCTCAATGCTCTCATAAAGATGGGGCCACCCCAAAGTCTAGTGCCCACAAGAGTCGAGTAGAGTGATTAGTGCCATGACTGATGGTCGACTGAGGTAGTATCTAACACTATTGGTGTTGTCCTTCTTGTACTTAATGTTAAAATGGAATTATTGCAGGTATGTGGACCATTTCTGATGGCGATTATTCTGCAACTGCCCTTGTGTCTATATGAACTGCATGGATCAGTTGTATCTATGGATGATCATTTCCTTCCCCACAATGTAATTCTTCCATTAACAATAGGCCTACACAATGGAATACATTTTTTTTTTATAAGTGGGATACTTTCGGACTGTGTCTGAAAGTGTCTCAGTGTGGGAAGCCACTCGAAGTCTCTGTTGAGTAAGAACTGCACTAATAACATAGTCAGAGGCGTATCTCTCAATCTCAAATGGTTGTTGCAGGTCTAGTAATGCGAGAATTTGTGCAGAGTAGAGGCAATGGTTCAACTCATAAAACACTTCTATTGGATTTCGAACCAAAAAAACTTTTCTTTCACTGTGTCCTTGGTGACTTGACTTAAGGGCCATGTGATATGAGAGAACTCCAACATGAACTTGTGGTAGAAATTGGCAAGACCCAGAAAGTTGCAGAGCTCTATTAGAGTGGTTGGGGCTGGCCAATTCCAAATGACTTGTATCTTGGTTGGGTTCATATGCACACCCCTCTCATCAATGATGTACCCTAGATATTGAACCTAGGGCATGCCAAAAGTGCATTTCTCCAAATTGGCATACAACTTGTGTTGTTGTAGGGGTTGAAGTCACTGTTGAATATGGTGGAGGTGCTCTTCCCAACTTTGGATGAAGATTGAGATATCATCTAAATACACTACCATGAATTCATTTGTCAAGGGTCACAATATGTCGTCCATCAATCTCATGAAGGTTACGGGGGCATTCGTCAACCCGAAAGGAATCACAAACAATTCAAAAAGGCCCTCCTAGGATTTGAAGGTAGTCTTCAACACATCGAAGGGTTCGATAGAAACCAGTTGATAACTCGACTTCAAGTCAATGTTGGTAAAATATTTGGCCCCCTTGACTTTGTCCAGAAGTTCATCAATTCGTGGGATTGGGTACCTATTCCAGACAATTATCTTGTTCAATGAACGATAGTCAATACAAAGTCTCCAAGTCCCATCCTTCTTCTCTACCAATATAATCAATCTCCCATAGAGTGATGACCTCAGAATGATGTTCCCTTTCTGCAACGACTCTTGAATCTACCTCTTGATCTCATTGTTCTCCATAACAAAGCATCGATATGTCAGTCCATTGGGTAGCAATGCACCCAGGGTCAGATCGATGGAGCGCTTGACCTAATAGTGCATAGGTACCCCTGTAGGTTCCTTGATGGCATTTTAGAAAGAATCCCAAGTGGTTGTGGTTGAAAACAGTGAGGGTACCCTCTCGTCCTTTTGTTCATAGTAGGTTTCCCACCAATACTTGATGTGTGGGACATCTTTGAGAAGTCAAAAAGTACCATTTTCTTGATTACAAAATTAATGAACTGAAAATATCCTTGCAATATATTCAACCATTTATCTACGATGTTAGCATCTATTTGTTTGTCAAATATGGGAATATCGAAGTTAAATTTTACCTTAAAAGGTGTGGCACCTCCAAAGTGGCTATTAGATGAAGTTGTGTCGCATGTGGGTACTTGTCGAAGGATTTGGTAAAAGTTATTCATCATCATGTTCCTTTGTTGCTCGAGGGCTTCCTGGGGTAATATTTTGAAAGGATATCCTGCCCCTCATCATTCTTTTCATCCACCATGGGAGGCCGTCAGGGTTTGTGAGGCTAGTCTTGCAAAGGTTGAGCCAGATCAAGTGCTAACTCCTTATACCTGACCTTGTTGCGAGCATGTAAAGAAAAGTAGAGAAATGGTAGACTACTATGATACCACTGTTATGAACTTAAATAGGAATGAAAAAAATTACAAATATAACCATCGATACAGAAATGCAGCATAAACAACACTTCATTTCATTAATATCTTAATACTAAAATATGCTTACAAACATAATGGAAATAAACTAGCTTAGACGATGATATCTTTTCTCTGAGAAGAAATGTGGTGGCTACATGCCTCTGAAATGTGTTAAATGAGGCTCCACGGACTATTTATTATTGATAAAGAATGGAAAATCGTAAAGATCTAGAAACCTAACCCTAGGAGATGAAGCGCCAAAATTGTGGGCCCTGTTTGGGTAAATTGGTGAATCAATTTTTTTGGATGATAACTTTGGCATACAATCTCTATTTGGATATCATAATACATCGTGTCCAAGATCTCAAAGAACAGACCAAAAAAAAGTTGGAAAACCTATTTGGGGTTGTTTTGTTCTCTCAATTTTCCCTAAAAATGTCAATTAGGGCCTCAAAATGGCTCTAGAAGTTCACGACCTAAGAAATTGCCAAAAATAGTAAATTGTGTTATAATTAAGGAAACTGAAAAACTAGAAGAAAGTGTTGGAATTCCAAGTCGAATAGGAGGGTGGCCACTAGTATCCAACTAGATCAAATGATCTTTTCCATAGGGATTTCTCCAAAAGACTAAAGAGTTGAGAGTCGAAGAAAAACTCAAAATATTAACTACCCTGTTTCTCTAAGAAGACAAAGAAAACATATTAGCATCATCATCATCATCATCATCATTGTTATTATTATGACATCATTGTTCTTATTATTGTTCTTATTATTATTATTATTATAAGAATTTCTATGATAAGGACATGAGAAATTAAAAGAGGATCTACCAAATAATGGGGAATTTCTGGGGCCTAACAAAAAACTTCAAAACTAAGGGATTAGCTGGGAGGTTAATAACAAGGTTAACCTTGGTGGAATGATGGGCCCCAATGGTGGAGATATCAAGTGACTTGTAGATTTCTTCACGCTATGCAGAAAGGTTAACATTCAATGAAGAAAGGAAGGATGGGTCGAGAGGGATCTGGTTAATAGAAAAGGTGGTAGGATTCAAGGTGCAACTTGAGTTTGAATACAATGTTAAGTTGTTACTTCTAGGTAGGAAAACAAACACGTTGGATTGAATACCCATGAGGGATGATACATTAGAGGGAAGGGGGATTTGTGGAATAGGAATAAAGATTGAGGAAGAACAAGAACTAGAGGGAAAGGTTAGGGCATCGTCTCTGAGATGAGTAGAATTAACAAATCTCGAGTTTGAGCATGAAATTTCATCTTAAGAATCAATAACAATGCTGGAGAAATCCAGATGCTTAGGATGAACAGAGGTGAGAGGCATTAAGATATTTTTGAGGTATAAAATGGGCCTCCAAAGAAAAATGTACAACAAAAATAAACTTCATGAGAAACAATAGGATTCAATATGATGATGTCAACCATGGGGGATGATTCACCATCTTTGGATTTAAAAAGTACAAAGATTAAAAAATAATAAAATAGTAAAACAACTTTTTAAACTTGTATTTTCAACTTATATCCCTAAGTTTTTACTCAAATTGCGAACATGATTACTCGTTGGATGAAAAATTTAATTCCTCATCCAAGGAGTACCCATGTTGCATACTTTCGAAGGACCCTAGTACACGACAAATGAGAAATACATGAGAAAACGTGATTACAATCACATTTTTCAGGTATTTCTCATGTTTCATGTACTTGGCTCCATTGAAAGTATGCAACATGGGTATTCCTTGGATGAGGAATTTAAATTTTCATCCAATGAGTACTCCTGCTCGAAATTTGAGTAAGAACTTAAGGAGATAAGTTGAAAATACGAGTTGATAAAAAATAGTTTTGTCTTTTTTCCCTCTAAAATTTGATGATGTAATCTAATCTTATTTTATTATTTCCACTATTATTTTATAATTTCCTTAGGAGGCCCATTTTAGACCTCAAAAATCCCCTAATGTGACACAAGAAGCGAAACAACAAATTGCACTATGATTTTGAAATCAATTTTGTGCATCTGTTTATAGAGAACCCGAACCATCATTCTTGTTCATTTGGGAAGTCCCCGATTTATACTTTGGAAGATTAATGTCATTAATCCATGATTAGAGTGTGGATATTTGACTATTATTAAATCTCATATTGGAAGGATAATTAAATAGGTAATAAAAATATCCATGGGAAGAGGATTTTTTGAGCGCTTGAGAAACTTCATGGAATGTTTTGTCTTCCAAATTTCTTCCATTGAAAGAGATTTTAATGTTAAAGAGTATTCGATCCTTATCCATGGGGTTGCACACACCACATTAGATAACTCCAAATATAACGAGACCAGTTTTCTTGATAGAAGAGAAAGGCCTTTTCTAATCATACAAAATTGAGAATGAATTAGAGCTTGACCCACATTCAAAAATATGTGATGATTTTTGAAATTATTAAGGCGATGTTTAATTTGAGCGAACATAAGAATGATGGAAGAATCTCTACATCATTTAAGGAATGTGATATCCGACATGATCTGTACAACCTACAAGCATGCCCATTCAAAATGATGAACTTTTATTGCAATGGCCTTGCGGTGTAGGGTTGTAGTATCTGAATTCAGGTTTTTATGATCCATATCTTGAATAATGAGAAATACTTTTGGTACAAATCACATTAGAAATTTTTGTCGACAGGTTTCAAACCATCCAGTGTGGTTCATCTTTAGGACAAGATGAAGATTCATATCTTGGCATTAGATTAAATAAGGAGAGTGCGATGTAGAGACAATTAATTCTATTGGTTAACGTAAAATAGTAAATTTTGACCAAGAATTATCCTTGATTAATAAGGAATACTTTAGAATAAATTAATATTGTTATGATTATTTATTTTTAATATTCAAAGAAAGGACAAAAAAAATAAAAATAAACTAAAAATGAAAGAAATTGACCAACCTATTATATGTCAAGAAAGAGAATTGTCAAAATTAAAGGAATAAATGCAAGTCAAGACCTAACAACTAACTAATACAAATCTAAAACAAATGGATAAAATAGAAAATATATAATAAAAGGTAGATTAAGGTGGAGATTAATGAACAACCAAAAACAAACAAAATTAGATTAATAAATATTCAATCTAGCTCCATGAAGTTTCCTATGGAATATGAATTCAATGGGAGCATGCCTTTCCTTGACATTCTTATTTGAAAGAAGGATGATGGTTCTTTCTCCCACCACGTCTTTTGGAAAAACACTCTCACAAGGCAATACCTTCATGCTAATTCTCATCATTTCCCTACTCAAAAGGTTGTTTTTCTCAACACTTTAGCTACTTGTGTGTTAAGAGTTTATGATGAAAACTACCTGAATGATGAGAGAACCCATCTCCTTAATGTTTTCAAAACAAATAGATATAGCAGGAACTAGTGTCTCAAAGGTTTACTTAAAGTTGACAAAGGTCCTAATATTAAAAAGGAACCCAAAAATCGGACTTCAGGGGTGCATATTCCACTTATCCAAGGGACCACTAACAAAATTGTTATAGTCTTAAGGAAGCATAAGGTTCACTCAACCTTTATGACCGTAAACACCGTTCATAGCTTCTCAAGATTAGTAAAATACACAGTGGACCCTAAAAATATGAAAGGTGTTTATGTAATCCGATGTTATTGCAGGACAACCTACATTGTTGAAATTGGCCTCCCAATAAATCAAAGGATTCATGAGCACATAACTTACGTAAAACATGAGAGAGCCTACTCATTAACATTGACAAAACTTTTGAAAAGGAAAAAACACCGCAGTTGCATTGAGGAAGGTTGGGTCATTACTAGGATTGATCATTTCCATCACCACAAGTTTAGGGAAGCTATAGATCTTGATATGAGGCCAAGTTATCTGAATAGAGACAATGAATAGAAAATTAGCAGTTAATAAGGCCCTTCCTTTTTTCTTAAATTTTTATTTTTATCTTTTATATTATTCTTTATTTTTTTTTTTTTCAATACCTAGATATTTAGTTTCCTTTTCGCTTCTTTGGTGCTTTTCTAAGTTATTCTTTTTATTAATTCTTTTCAAGTTATATCCTATATTTTATGTTATAGATTTATAGTGTGTTTTATAAAGTATATGGGTGTATTATTCTTTGTTATTTATAGTTTTATTTTGTTTCTTATTTTCTTTTACCATAAACTTTGACGTGAAATGTTAATAAAATGGTGTTCTTTTTAGATTATTAATGTATTTTTATTTGTTTAGTTTTACTTTATTATTATAATTATTTTTTAAAGTCTCTTCCTCATTTAACAATCTTCACTGTTTCTTTGGATATTTTATATTTTTTTTGTTCATTGAGATACTTTGTAATGTTTATTAATTTATTTTTGTTCTTTTCTAATGGTTCATTAATCTTAACCTTAATTTACCCTTTATTAGGTATTTTATATCTTTTTCATTTATTTTAGATTCATATTAGTTAGTTGTTAATTAATTATTTTTTATTTTTTTATGATTTTCTTTCTTGACTAGTAAAAGGTTGGTCCTTTCCATTCCTTTTTAATTTATTTTTAGTTTTTTAGTTTTTCTTTGGATTTTAAAAATTACTAATTACGAAATGTGTCTCTAATTACTCGACCTTGCTCATTTAGCTTATTTTTTAAGACCCATTTTGTACCTATGACATTTTTCTCTTTGGGTCTTGGAACAAGTTCACAAGTGTCTTTCTTCTAAATTTGGTTAATTTTTTCATTCATAGCTTTCACCCAAAACTTTTCCTCACTTCCTTGGATGAGATTTTTTAGCTCAATCTGAGATAGTAGACCAATATTTGCACAACTTGTATTGCCAAAAACTTTCCTCCTGGTGTGAACACGAAGTCTTTGGTCTCCAAGAATTTGACTATCAGGCTGTTCTTTTTGTACATACTTGGAAGGTTTTTTGGGCTTTGTATTTGTGCTTGTTTCCATGTCTCCACTATATGAATCTGTTTCATCTTGATTTGAGGGCCCGACATTTTGACTCTCTTGTCTATCTAAGTTCATGTTTCCTTTGGAGGACTGAGGTTATGAATTTATTTCATCTATTACTACATCAATGTAATTCTCAACCTCTTTATTTGTTTTTTGTAGCACTTGTATCCTTTACTTCGAGCATAGTAGCCGAGTAATATACCCTCATCAATTCATAAATCAAAGTTTCTAGGATTTTTTTCATTCCTTTTTATAAACCATTAACTCCCAAACACCTTGAAATGTTTAACTGATGTGGGTTTTCCCTTCCACAACTCATAGGGAGTTTTATCACTATTAAACCTGAGGTGTGTTTTATTTAATAGGTATATTTTTGATCGTGTTGCTTCTCCCAAGAAGATGTGGGATACATATGCTTCATCCATCATAGCTCTAGTCATTTCCTAGATTCTTTTGTTCTCTCTCAACGCCTCCATTTTGTTGTGGAGTTCTAGCCACAAAATACTTCCTTCTAATGTCGTGCTCTCACTAGTACAAAATGAGAAATTAGTGATTAGGTGACTAAGAAAGTTAGTCATCACAACTTGTCTAAATGAAATACTACCAAAAATGAGCAATCTTTAGTGACCAAACTAAAAACGACTAACATAAATCACTAACTTAGCCGCAATTTAAAATATGTGACTAGCTAATAAGTAATACAACTAAAAATGACTAACACAAATGACTAATTTGGTCTAAGAATAAAAATACAACTACCTGACAAGTACTACAATAATATGAATTAGTTTTTTATGTTAGTCATCTTAATTGTGTCAAGCAATATAAACTTACAAGTGATAGGCGATTGAAAGGTTGTTAAAGATTGGTTGAAAGGTTATCCTTCCTTAAGCATTTCTTCATCCTCACATGGTGTATAGGTGAGCCAACTTTTCATTATTTATCTCCAATAATTTTTAATTTAAAAAATATATTAACAAAAATATTCACATATTTTTAAATCTATTTCATTTGAATCTAATTGGATGTTCCATTTGAATTAATTTAAAGGGAATTTTAATTTTAAGACTATAATATCAAATAAAACAAACTTTCATTTTTCATATTAACCGACCTATATCCTTCTTAACCCCGAAATCTATAAGTGCCGAGAGGGGTCCAAATCTCTCGATGTGCCAAACTTTTTTTTTCTAGTGCAAAACCTGAGGAAATGTTTTCACCTCGAGAGATTGGATCTCTCTCGGCACTTGATAGTTATAGGGTTAATATGGATCTGGGTTGGTTATATAATACTATATAATATCTATATTTATATTTGTGTCTCTTTTTTATTCCCTCTTTCTATCTCACCCCCCAAACATACAAACATTCTCTCTCCCTCTCTTCCCCTTCTCTCTCTAAATCTCCCTTCCGTTTCTCTCCCTCTCTATCTATATCATTCTCTCTAATATTCACTCTTGTTGTCCTCTCTCCCTCACACTCTCTCCATGACTCCCTTTTCATGCCCTCTCTCTCTCCACCTTTCGCCCTATGTGTTTTTCTTGTTCCCTCCCTCTCCTACCCCCTCCAGTTCCATCTCTCTCTCTCCTTATCTCTCACCTCCCTCTATTTCTCCCTCCAAATAACTATCCCTCTCTCTCTCTCTCTTCCTTCCAACTCTATCACTATCTCCCTCCCTCCATGTCCATCTCCATCTCTATGTCTCCATCTCTCTCCCTTCCCATTCTCTCCCTATCTATATCCTCTCCTCTTCTTTCTCTAACCTCCTCTCCTTTCTCTCCCTCACTCTCTCTCCATCTATCCCTTCTCACTCCTCTCTCTCTCCACCTCTATCTCTCTATGTCATTTTTCTTTCCTCCCACTCTCCCCCACTCGAACTCCATATCTCTCTCTTTCCACTATCTTCTTTCCTCTCACTCCCTCTCTCCCACCTACCTCTCTCCCCCCCCCATCACTCTCTCTTTCTCTCTCTCTTTGTCCTCCAACTTTTTCACTATCTCCCTCCCTCTCTCTTCCCCCTCCCCAACTCTCTCTTAAATTTGATCACATTGTATTGTGTTTAAGAAATTATCTAAATTAAGAAAAGATAATTGGTTGTAAAATATTGAACCTATATTTTGGATCAACCATGTCAAAGAAAATAAATTAATGAAAAACTTTAAAAGGTCATGCATCATATTTAATCTATTATAGTTAGTCAATTTGCTTGCTCTCATCCCTTGGATACTTAGCTAAGATGGATCTATGCTAGTTCTTTATATATATATATATATATTATCAGCAGCATAGCTCCAATCTTAGCTTAATTTTATTTTTAAAACCTTATTTTAATTCGGATTGGGAATATTTTTAGTAGTGTGAGGATAGAGTGTTGTATATCCAAATTTTGGTAACATTTTCTCTTTTTAAGATTCATTAAAAGAATGTTTAAATTAAATAAAATTAATATTTTTATGGTTTTTTGGCATGTGGTATTGATAAGTCATGGTATTGGCCCATGGTATTGTAAAAAAAGCCTATTTACAAATTAATATTCATGGTAAAGTGAGGGTGAATATCCATGGTTAACAATCTTTTCTTATTGTTATAAAATATTTTGATTGTAAAATAATTTATGTTTTTTGGGAATGTGGTATTGATATCCATGGCACTGACCCATGGTATTGTAACAAATGCTACAACAAATGCTACTTTTTACAAGTTAATAATATATACCGTAATGTGGGGGTGAATATCCATGGTTAAGAATCTTTTCATATTGTTATAAGATATTTTGGTTGTGAAATAAATTATGGTTTTTAGAGTTGTAGTATTGATAAGTCATGGTATTGGCCCATGGTATTGTAACAAATCCTATGCACAAGTTAATAAAAAAATCCAAATATAACAAATTGAATTTTGATATTTTTATTAATTTAACATTTTATTATTAATTAAGGTCATATTTAAATGTTTACACTTATCCCAATATCATTTTTAACTTCTTCTTCTTAACTTAGCGTCTTACGTTAAAATTAACAAATTTCTTATTAAAAATAATCATAACCCAATCAGTGGTATTTTATTTTATATTATAAATATTTCTTTTATTTTTCCATTATAAATATTTTTTTCATTTTCTTAGTTATACAAATTTCTTCTTAAAAATAATCATTTAACCCCATTTCAATTATATATTTTAATTTATTTATAAATATTATAAATATTCTTTCTTTTCATTTCTGTTTAGTGTGGTTTAAAATAAAATATTCATGTATTAAAATACATTTGTACACTGCATTTTTCTCTGCCTTGCCATATTAACATGAGTGCCGAAAGAAGGAAGACATTAACGTGATCTTATGGAATTTCAGGGATTCCAACCCGAAGATGGAGTTTTCATGGGAAACACCTGAGGAGAGAATTAAATATTACATGGGGGAAGGGAAAGGTCATTCAGCATGGAGATTTTGGTAACTTTTACATGGGTATGAATTTGGACTCTCAAGAGTTCTTCCTTTTTATTGAAGATGATTTTTGTTCTTATGGTAAACAATTTTGAAGGTTTATATGATCAAAGTATAAATTTTTTCTAGAGTTGAGGGTTTAATGATTATAATAATGCAAATCTTGAATATTTTGGTAATTTTGACATGGGTATGAATTTGGACTTCCGAGAGCTCTCCCTTTTTACTAAAGATGATTTTTGTTCTTATGGGTAAACAATTTCAAGGGTTTATATGCTCAAAGCATAAATTTTATCTAGAGTTGAGGGTTTAGTGATTATGATAATGTAAATATTGATTGCAACTAACAATTCATGAAAAGACAATGCACAAGTAAGCATTTTTCATGTTCTTATTGAGATTTTGGTAATTCTTACATGGGTATGAATTTGGACTTTAGAGAGTTCTCCTTTCTACTAAAGATGATTTTTGTTCTTATGGGTAAACAATTTAGAGGGTTTATATGATCAAAGATTAAATTTTATCTAGAGTTGACGGGTTTAATGATTATGATAATGTCGATCTTGAAGATTTTGGTATTTTTTACATGGGTATGAATTTGGACTCTAAAGAGTTCTTCCTTTTTACTAAAGATGATTTTTGGTCTTATGGGTAAACAATTTCGAGGGTTTATATGATCAAAGCATAAATTTTATCTAGAGTTGATGGTTTAATGATTATGATAATGAAGATCTTGATTGCAGCGAACAATTCATGAAACGTCAATGCACAAGTAAGCATTTTGCATGCCTTATTGAGATTTTGGTAGTTTTTACATGGGTATGAATTTATACTATGGAGAGTTCTTCCTTTTTACTAAAGATGATTTTTGTTCTGATGGGTGAAGAATTTTGTGAGTTTATATGATCAAAGCATAAATTTTATCTAGAGTTCAAGGTTTAATGATTATGAAAATGCAGATCTTGATTGTGGCGAACAATTCATCAAAAGACAATGCACAAGTAATAATTTTGAATGTCCTTATTGTACAAAGGGTTTAATGATTATGATAATGCAGATCTTGATTGTGGCAAATAATGCATCAAAGGACAATGGACCAGTAAGCATTTTGCATCTCTTTATTGTGTAGATCAATTTGCTCCACCCTAATGTTTCTAGGGTCAGAATGCATGAAATTTTATATTTTCTTTTTACCTTTTTTTAGTGTTTGATTATTTGTGTAATAGACTCTACCATGTCCAAATTCAAAGAGCTTGAGTGATGCAAGAAATTTTTTTGGTAGGATGCAAATTATAGACCTTCCTCAAATCTTGTTACATGAAATTAAAATTTCTTGTAATCACGAACATAAAATATTTTATGTTTCATCCTTAGATTCAGATATCAATGCCTACAATTTTAAACCATGTTACTATATTCTAAGTAGAATATAATTATACCCATTAAACCTTACAGCTCTCCAAATATTAGGTTAATTTCAGCTAAAAGGAATGAACCTCAATGGCTTTTGCAATTTAGATTCAATGCTTACAGACAATGACTCAAAATGGAAGAACCCAAATGGTATGATAAATTTTACCCACCCATAAATTTCCAAGACCTTTCCTATTATTATGAACCTAAATAGAGAGTAGAAGAAGAAGAGAAGCTTGGATGAGGTGGACCCTAACCTGCTTTATACTTTTCAAAAGTTGGGCATATCCTTGACTAGAAGAAGAGATTAACCAATGTTGTTGTAGATGTTGTTTTTGACATTGTTTTAATTGCTACCATGCATAGGTAGACTTTGTAGGTAGTTGATGTTATCTTTTGTTTGTTATAAGAGGTAATTTGAGAGTACCTTTATGTATTTAGGAAGTAGCTTGGCAAGGTTGTTCCTCCTACTAATAACTATTATGCTACATTGTATTTTTTATTTTAGTGATAGTTCATTTTATTAAATCCCTAGGCACACTTTGTCACCCATGGAAATCTCCACTTATTTAAGGATGAATGAGGTGGAGACCAGGGAGATTGAGAGGACTCTTATTGTTGTAGATGAGAGGAGTTTTGTGAGGTGAGAGGAGTTCTGTGACATATATTGAAGGATGCACTGCACCATTTTATGACACCAATCATCTCCATGCCATAGTAGTGGATGTCTATTGCACCGAGGGAGAAATGATAACGTATTCCACTATAAATAATTGGTATGTCGAGGAAGAGGAATGAAGATGTGGGAATTATAATTTTATTACGAAAATAGGTTTGTGTGATGGAGACAAATCCTACAGGTAAATTCGTATCATTATATTTCTATGAAATCTCAAAATATGTTCAATATAGAAATATGTATGTACTTTTGAATTTATTTATGTTGTAATAATATCTACCATGTAATAAGTTGTCATTACAAATAATTGGGATCTGCCATGCAAGTTTACTTTACTACATGGAATTCTTGATTTGTTAGATCCCAACTAGTTAGGGTTGAATTTAGTTTTGTTGTAATCAGATTAAGAATAAAGTTGTCATTTTAATCACTCAAATATGCCATGTAAAATTTAATGACTACATGAAATTGTTTATTTGTTAGAGCGCAACTTATTAGGTTTATGAAGAGTCCTCTTTCATGACAATATTTATGAATGCTCTATTCTTGCTCAAAGAATTACATATTAAAAAAGGTGGAAAATAAATGAGATGCAACCGAATGGATTCTATTTTAAAATGTGTGGAGTGAGTATAAAATCATTTTCAGTTGTGTTCAAATATTTTTGAGCACCCACTAAAGTGCTTCAATTTCCTCCTAGTTAATTCCATTTCTAATATCCCAGTGCTTCTAGAAGTCCTTCTCCAAAGTGATATCTTAACTATCTTGGAGGGAAATTGATTACTTGATTGGAACCCACGGATTACAATTTTATTAGGAGTACGGGTTGAGAATGCTTCACATTATTCAATATATTCCACAATTTAAAATCATATTGAATGATTTCCTTTCTGTCTAATTGATAGGACAATCACTCGACAATTTGTTAGCATTTGAGACCTTTTACAATGAATTTTTTTTCTAAAACTTATGTTATCAAAAGGTGAAAATGATGCAATGGAAGGATTTTTTGTTTTAGTGCCTAAGAATGCCTTGCTAATGTGAAGGGCTTGGTATTTTCTTGACTCAAGATTAGTCGCATTTGATTTCCTAGCATTTTTAATTTCTCTTTTATTTTGTTTATATTTATATCCTTGAAGTTGCTGATCTACTGTGTATGTAATAGGAAGTATTAAATACTAAACACTTTCAAAGGTGATCTTGATGGATGATAGACTTTAAATGACCCTACTTGACGCTTTTGTATTACATGATCATGCAAAGAAATTATTAATCAATATTAAAGGGAAGATGATTAACGTGCAATGCTTTTTTGTTTGTCCCATAATTACTACATTTTGGCCCCCAATAATATATTTGAGGCTACGTTTTGGTTGTTACATGTGTAGCTTCCTTTTGGCTCAGAAAGACATCGAGGATAAATGTCCATTGCATTAGCATTGGACATCATCAAAGAGGAATTCACCAAAATCAGTAGAGAACATGAAAGCAATTGGTACAATGAGTGGATAATTCTAGAGAAACACCAAGGAAATATAATTTCTTTTGTATTTAGATTCACTCAAAATTAACTAATCACAAAAGTACCTTTTTTTCCAAATTTTTTCATGTATACATAAATACTAAAAACACAATTTCAGACTAGTTATTAAAACTAATAATTATATCATAGTCATAATTTATAATTAAATAGTATAATATGATTAATATTATTTGACAAAACTATAGGGTTCAACTGTGAGGGGCACTGTGACAATATATGTACACTTATCATTGTATTATAAAATCATCTCTCAGAGTGTGATATCCATCCAATGAAATGTACTCCGAGAGGCCATTGTGGGATTGAATTTTTTTCTTTCAGTAAAAAGGTGGTGATATATTTTCTTAGGCCTTAGTGTTCTACTTCCCTAAGGTTTTGACACTACTCACAGCTAGCACCTTCATTCAACTAGGTGAGGTACTCATCTTTGAAATTTGAATCATTTTGTCTCCAAAATCCAATACTATGTTGGATCAATCTCATGATCCTAGAAACATAGGTCATAATAGTGAGGAAATTTTACTGTGGGAAAAATAATATCCAAATTTAAGGAATATGACTCATTTAGAGCATGTAATAAGGATATTTTCTACAGTAATCTTTTTTTTTTTCCATTTTTCTTCACAAGTTATCTACTCTGTGATATTTTTAACATGTAACTCAGTTGGTATGATTATTCTTAAGGTTTTGTTGAAGGTTGAATATTAAGTTCCTAAGGTGTTATTTTCTATGGTGATGTTTTATTTGTTTTGTTTATACGGGTCACCTAGCTGCATAATGGCTACTATCGAATGTTGAGGTATATGTTGTATAAATATTTTATATTCATGTATTCATTGTCTTTCATGTCTTATACTTTGCATTGTATCTTCTTTCATTTTTAGGAGAGGAACTCAATATTGATGGTAAGAAGTAACAATTGAAGAAAGAGGAGAACAATAACATTGGAGCGACAAATGAAAAATGAGAGAGAAGAGAATCTGTCTAGCGATAACTTTAGAGCCAATTTCTTCCATAAGACACACTCATAGAGACTGGTGGTCAAGCCTTGAGATTTGGCGAATTCACTTGCAATGCTTTGGGAACACAACGATAATGTTTTGAAATGATAAAACAATATTTCATGTGTAAATTGTAATTCAACCGATATTAAGTTGGAAACTGATATTATAATACTTGATATTTTATATAATAAAATTTATATGGTTTAAATTACTTTTATTTTCACTTGATGTTATTTAGTCTCATAATTAACATATGTAACTTTGTGTTATCATATTAGATAAACATGCACATTGTATGACATTTTTTAAAAATTTAGTCACAAAATCATACTAATTAATTTATGTTGATTAATAATAAACACATAAAATCAATCTAAAACTATTCAATTAGTAGTTTATATTAATTAATGATGAACATGAATAAAATTAATATATGATGGAATTGGTCATTTATAATGATTATGAATGAAATTAAATGAAATGAATAGAAACTACTAAATCATTCATTTACATAATTAATATGAAACTATCAAAAAAAGATAAATAACTACTGCAAATGATAAATATTTGATTAAAATGATCACTAAATTTTGCATATATACGACTATTACTAGCTAATTTACAGTGTCTTATAACAAGACTAAAATTTAGTCATATTTCTTTGGTCATCAATTGGTTTTAAATGATGACTAAAATTTGCATATATATGACCATTAGTAGCTAATATACAGTATCTTATAACACAACCAACATTTTGGTCATATTTATTTGTTCATTAATTGGTTTTCCCAAGGATTCATATAGTAATATATTTTGTTGTATATTTGGTCATTGATTGCGACAATTAATGAGATAACCAATGAAAAATTAATGACCAAATTTATGACTAAATGTACTGCTAGATGGTAAATTTGAGGAAACTAATTAATGACTAAGCTAAAAATGACTAAAAGTTGGTCACGTTGTAAGATACTATAAATCAACTATTATTAGTCACCGACTGAGAAATGGTCGTTTATATGCAAATTTTAGTTTTTTTAGTGATCAGTTGGTCATTTTGTACTAGTGTCTTGATGGAATTTTTCAAACTCTCCTAAAGTGTATTCTCTTCCTCTGTCTGATATTAAGCATTTTATCTTTAAATATTTCTCAATTTCCACTTGAGCTTTAAATTTTTTTAAATTCTTAAATGCTTCTAATTTTTATTTTAAGACCATGATCCAAGTGGCTATGGTATAATCATTAATGAGCAACATAAAACACCTTTCTCCTTTTGGGGTTTTTTCGCTATCTAGGTCACAAATATCTATGTGAATTAGCTCCAGCGGTCTAGATCAAGATAACTCTTTTGTCTTGAAATGAGTCCTGGTCTGGTTACCAAATTGACATGACTTGCAGATTGAGCTATTAGGTCATGATAGTCTTGGAAAACCTCTTACAACTCATAGCTTGCTTAATCTTATCAGACTATCAAAATTCATATGACCAAATCTCTTGTGCCATAACCAGGCTTCATTCAAGTTTCTCAAACAAAAACTTACTGTTGAGTCATCAAACACATATACATTATTGTGAGTTCTAACTGCTTTTCCCACCAACTTTCCATTTTATTCATTTCGAATCTCACAGTACTTGGATCGAAAATTTGCATTAAAGCCATTATCACACATTTGAATTATCGTAACAAAATTATGTTTGAGACCTTCTACATGCAACACATGTTGGGCTTCAATCTTTCGATCAAGACTAACTATGCCCTTACCCTTAATTCTTGTTGGGCCATTGTTGCCAAAAGTGACATTGTTCCCTCTGTCCTTTTCTTTTAGAAACATAAATTTTCTCTTATCTCTAGTCATATTCTTGGAGAAACCACAATCCACATACCATCTTTTATCTTGATTATGTGTTGATAGAGCAAGTCCACATTCCATGCTCTTTCCAAATTTTCGATTTCAATTCTCCTTACCTTCTCGAGAATTTTGTTGCCAAGTGTTATCAGGCTTAGGTGGATACTCAAACTTGCTTCTGCACTCACTTTTCTTGTGCCCAAAATTGATATATTTGAAACATTCAAAATCATTCATTAGGGGATGAGAGGAATTTTGATTTCTGAGAGTAGAGTTTTTAGGTATAAAATTTTGACACTTATTATATCTAAAATTTTCATCTCTTTCAACTTTGATCTTTCTACAATTAGCAACCTTATGTTGAAAGATGTGTCAATTACAAGAATGACCATAAAATAACTGAGAGTACTTGAACTTGGAATAGTCATGAGTTTTTGCATAAGGATCCCTCTGTTGTCTAGCTGGTTGATTCATTATCTGCTAGTGTTATTCATTGGGGTAGATGGAGTTATTATTCCAGTAATGGGTTCTTCTCTGCCTTGCTTCCCTTTTGTCTTCATTGATTCTTTCTTGACGCTTCTTTGAATACCTCTGTGGTTCCTTAAATCCTGTAGACTTGAATTTTATCTTTCCCATAGAATATTCCTATTTTCCTCAGTATCCCAAACCTTTCTTGTTTCTTAAATACCTTTGACTATTTAGAATATGAACTAACTTTCTTGTGCCTTCTGGAAATTTTTCATTTAAACCTTCCTCGATCTCCACTCTCTCAACATCTGTTCTTAGGGAGACGACTTCTGCCTTGAGACTTTGACAATTTCCTTCCCATTCATGGATCAAATCATGAAGAAATTATTCCTCTCACTTAGCTTTTTCTAATTCGAATTTCACGGAAAAAATCATATTCACATGTTTTTGTGATTGTTTCCTTCTCCACCTTGAACAATTTTTGTTTTAAATTCTTGTTCTCTTCTTCTAGTCTCTCACATGTTGGTTATTTTTCTTATAGTAGAAGGTCTAAACTATATTTTATATTAATGGCTTCTTCAAGTTTTTTCTTTTGATAAACAAACTCTTCATTATCTGAGTTGTACATACCTTTTTCAACATACTGCAGTTGTTCTTTTAGCTACCCATTCTTTTTCCAGACCATATTTAACTCATCAAGAGCACTGATGAGTTCCCCTTCAAAGTCTATTAATCCTACTTCTTCTTCTTGTTCTTCAGAATTAGTAATATTTTGTTTCCTGGAGTCTTCTCCAAATTCCATAAGTAAGAAATTATATGAATCATCTTCTGAAGAGTTTTCACTAGCTGACTCTGGTGTTGAACTATCCTCTTTGGAGTAGAGGCCATTTTTCTTTTAGAGATTATTCTTATGATGTTTCTAATATTTGTTTCTAAATTTTTTATCATCTTCCTTTTTAGTCCTTTCCTTGTAAGGCCACTTGGACGAGAATGGTCCAACTCCCCCACTGTCAAAGCATTTAAAGTGAAACTTCCGTTTATATTTTCCTAAGCCTCACTTTTGTTTCCTGGAAAATTGAGCCAGGTCCTTATCAGATTCACATCTGGAAAAATATTTATGATATTTGTGCTCCTTGGCCTTCTTAGACACTTTGAATGTTGTCTCCTTGGGTTCAAACGTCTCTCTTCCTACTCTCATCTCATAGGCTATGAGACTACCAAGCAACTGGTCAATATTGAGATCCTTTAAATTAGTCATTTCTTTAATAGCTGAGACTTTGGAGTAAAATCTCATGGGTAGGGATCTTAATACTTCTTGAACAATCATATCTTCCTTGACTTATTCACCACGTCCTCTAACCATATTGGTTACTTCATCAATTCTCAGGAAGTCTTATGTTATTTTTTCTTCTTCACTCATTTTTAATCTTTCAAACTTCATTCTGAAGGTCTGAAGTTTGGTTTGCTTGACCTTGTCATCTCTTTCATTAATCTGATTGAACTTCACCCACATTAAACTTACAATGCATAACCTTTACGAGTTCAAATTGACTAGTTCCAAAGAGAATGACATTCTTGGATTTATCAATATTTCCATACATTTTTTTACCATCTGCATCACTAGGAGGTACATCAAGGATATCATAATCTACTAGTACAAATCTCCAAACATCTACTTCTAGACATAACATATGCTCCCATCCTAACTTTCCATAATGTGTAGTTTGTCCCATCAAAGATTGGTATCTTGCTTAAGTAAGAATATTGACTCTCTTAGTTAGACATAATTCCTTATGGATCTACCTTCCAATGGTTAGACTATTCATGAGGAACCTTGCTCTAATACAAATCCTTGAAATAAGGAATTACTAAAAGGAGTGGGACGGGTGAATTAGTAATAGTGAGTTTCTTAAAACATTTTATGAATATGTATTTAGTTATTTCCTCTACTATCTATTCACTATGAGAACATTCATACATAATACAAATTTAAAAAGAAGATAATACATTCACATGTACATACAATCCATCATGAGTAGCATACACATATTCACATTGATATTTTTAAGTGGAAACCCAAAGGGATAAAACCCCAAATTTGTTTGTTATTATGACATAAATTAAGCACGTACTTCATTACATAAGTGTTTGTGAGAGCACACTCACAGGAGGCATTGACCCCCTTAGGATAGCAAGAAACTACTTACCAAGAGGAACCAACCCCTTATGAATGCAAGCCACCACTTGTTCTATCCACTATTCTACCTTGCATACAATTTTCAAACTGAAATCAAAGGCAAATACAAATACAGAAAAACACCAATCTAGTTTTCTGCAGAATCAACTTCTTCTCTTGGTCCTCTATTATTCCACAAGCTCTTTGGGTCTCACATAACATCACCTTATCCTCTGCACTTTTCCTTCTATTCCATATGCTCTCTGCAACACTGTGCTCTACACTATTCAGCACATGCAACCCTACTCTCTTCCCCTCTTTGCTCAGTGGTAATCACTTTTTTTCGTCCTTTACTGCACTCTACATAATGTTTCCTTTGCTACCAATTTCCACACTACTTGAGTGTACCTATATATGGCTCCTACATGCTATTGTTGTGTATGATGTTGGAATTTTGTGATTGTATTAAACATGAGGATGGGATCCTAAGTGCTTCACCAACTCTGTATATGATACTTCGTGCTAAGAATTTAATCTTAGTCCACCTATGCACTGCAAAGAGATTCCCCATGCATGTTAATGGCTTAAAGAGCTTGATTATACCATAGCATGGCTTCTCTGTTCCTTATTGAAGTTTCTAATGCATGCAGGGGAGATAATATATGAATTTCTTCCTACATTGAAACAAGCCTAGTACTTCTACTCTGAGAATCATTGTATTCGTTGCCTTGGCCCAGTGATCACTATAGATTCCATTAACTACACACCCAACTCCTTTGGCTTGCATTTACTCTCTAGCTACCAACCCGTTCATCCTTTAACTTTTTATATTGCATTGTATGAGCTATAACACATCATAACTTATGTAAAATGAATGTGATGAAATTGCACCATTATGATTCCTTTAGCCCCTACATGCTTAACTCCTCTTTTAATTCCACCATGGGATCGAGAATTGTAACCGATGGCCTCATATACCACTGTAGTGTTATATCAGACCCCCTATATATCATAATGTTTTGTTGAAAAGTGCTTACGAAATCGAGAAATCTCGATTGGCATTTAGCTCCTTCTGCTTAGCCCTTTATCACATTTCCTCCATAGGACAAGGTATCATGACTCGGGGCATAACACTTAGGTGCTAAGGCCTTCAAACTCCTATCGAGGGTCTTTCTCCCTAGGTATTTTATCTTCTGCCCTTGGTTCCTTTAACTTCTCATCCATGTGCTAATACATCACAAGCCCATCTTTCATAAGTTTTCTCAAATTTCCATTGCAGAGGAGTTTTGAAATTTTGACCCCTGAAATACTTCCCACATGGAATAACATAGCACTTAAGTGATAATCCTGCTTTGCACCCTTGGTACTTTAGGTCTCCCACAACCAAGCTCCAATCCACATCGAAGCTCCTTTATCATATCATAATTTTTCTTATAAAACAATTATACAAGAGTTACGAAAACTCCAACCTCCAATATGTTGACCTCTTCGATGACATCATGTTTTCATCATCACTCCACGTGGCCCCTATTTAGTGGTGACAGATGTCATCCATAGTTTTTCCCATTAGCCCACTGAAAATACCGAATCAAATCAACTCATTTCCATCGTACAATTATGTTATGTTAACATCGTCTACCACGTGAGCTCCTCAAATCCGGTAACCTATTTCCACGTGTCCAATTAGAGGAGAGAGAAAATTTTCATCATTCCCCAGTTTTTCAAAGATTTCCATTTTATTTATTCTCCTTCATAAACTTTTGAACTTTCACGGAATTGCAATTTATAAGTACTTGCAAGGTTCTGAGGTTCTGATGGCCTTAACCTTCTAACATTCTGATATACCCTTTTCTCTGAAGTTGTGATATTGGGTCGATATGTGCTCTGATCTCCGATATCGAATCATAAATTTTTCTTAAAAGAATTATAAGGAACTTTGACCTTCAATATCTCACCTGCTTCGATATTTTGGCTTCCAAAATATCTAGGCTCTCGAGGTTCCAAACCTCTGAAAATTGACTCTGATATTCAGATGCTCCTTTTAGGTTTTTCTTAAGTACATTTTCGAGGTCTTGATGGGTCCCTACTTCCCATATTTTTCCTTCTAAAATTCGACTCTTGATATTTGACCTACTTAAAAGGAATCCAAGTTCCTTTACATTGGCTATGAATAAATTTTGATCCTGATGGTCATTTCTAGACTTCTTCATACCATTGGAGAACACTTTCAGATAAATTTCTAGTGGAGGAGCTCTGATGTAGGCTTTGACCCCACTTGTTACCTAAATCTATGCCCCAATGCTAGTCTGGTTGACATCATTGTCAACATAATAGATGCCATATTCTGACAATGTCAATTGGCCAACAACAACCTCCGGTAATTGATCAAGAAAATAATCAATGTGAACGAGAGGACAGTGATTCTTTACCGTGATCTTGTTCAAATCTTAGAAATCTACATGCATGCGCCATGTGCCATATTCCTTCATAACCAACACAATAGGAGACCCACAAGGAGATGTACTAGGTCTGATAACCCCTCTTTCAAGCATTTCTTGAATTTGCTTCCTAATTTTTGCATTCTCTAAAACTAGCATTCTATACATGCCAATATTCAAAAGTGGTGCATCGTGTTGCAATTGAATCTCATGCTATATTCCTCTTTTTGAAGGTAACCCTTCAACTTCTTGAAACATCTTACCATAAGTGTTAACAACTTCAACCAACACATGTTTGAGTTTATGATCACATCTTGTGAAAACTTCTCATTCAACAATGTCTTTAGATTTAATCATCACCAACACAAATTTATTACTAGCATTTATAATCATTTTCATCTGACTAACTCTAACAAGAGATAAGTTTATCTTCTTGCAATGTGCCCTAACAATATACTCAACTCCTTCTTTAAAAATATGATATTTTTTCTCATGATGATGGAATAAGGATTTTTGGTCATATAAGTATGGACTCCCTAAAAAAATCATGCAAAGATCAAGTGGTACAACAAAGCTCTACCTCATCTATAAAATTAGCATTGATGGAAAATTTGAGTTTACATTTTTAGGTCACTTGAAATTTGGCATCATCACATACCCAACCCAAAGGGAAAGATTTTGTATGAGGTGTAGTCTTTAAATTAAGTTTCTTGATAATTTCTTCAAAGATAATATTGCCTTGAGATCCATTATAAAATAATGTATCAACCTTTGTATGTTTTTTGATGACCTTGATGTGGAAAATCTCACTTCTTTCTTTATCATATTGAGATTCAATAGGCTTACTAGAGGAACTAGTATTTGCATTACAAGTTATACCTTTCATTCCCATGGATGAGATTTTGGTTTCATCACTTGAATCAAATCCTATATCTTGTTGAGTTATAGTAGGAATATTTTGTTTCCCCTTGTTATTAAACTTATTTGGTCCCAAGTTTGGATGCAATTTCCAATAGTGGTCTTCATCATGGCCATCTTTTGAAAAATGTTTAGAGGTAAGTTTCTCTCCCTTGTTCTTAACAGTGGAATTTTTCTTTCCTTTTCCTTTAAACTTCCCCTTTCCTTTATATCTAGATTTGAAAGGTTTATTGTTGGAATCTTGAGTGTCATTCTTTCCTCTTGATTCTAAAATAGTTGCATGAACACATACTTCATATATATTGTTAGGATTAAACATAAGTATAGTATGTCTTAAATATATTAATAATATACCTATATACTTAATGAGAGCATCTTGTGAAGTCAAATTAACATTGAATATTAAATCTCTTCTTCTAAATTCTTCTGCGTAACTTTGGACACTCTGACCTTTAGCTTGTCTAAAATATTTCCAATTCATAATTGTTTTTTGCATGTAAGCTAATGGATAAAAAAGCCTTCCTAATGCAACTAAAAAATTATTCCAAGAAGAGATAATTTTATTACTTTTCTTCAAATATTTTTGATTTCTAGCCTCCCACTAGATGAGAGTTGCACCTTCCAAGAGAACATAAGAAATTTTGATCTTTGTGACACCATCATCATTATTTTCAATCTTGCAATTGGCTTCAATTTGACAAACCCAATTATCCAAGTTTTCAGCATTCGCTTACCCATTGTACATAGGCAATTCAAACTTGACATCAAGATGAATCAAATGAGAATTAGCATGTCCTCTTGGAGATGTAGGAGGAGTAGCTCCATGGGATGAAGGAGCAGGGAAATTTTTAAGGATGGAAATTTATCTTAAAGTTTAGAAACATTGGTGAATCTTATTAGGCTTTAATATGCAAACTATTAAATGTTTGGTGGCATTTTTATAAACATTTTTGAATTTTTAATGGTTTGATATAGTATCTATAAAATATTATCAAATTTTGTCATTAAATAATTCTATGCTATAAAAGTTGGGAAACTAATTTTTAGGAAAAATGGAAATTGACGAAACTATGGTTTTTAAAAAAGCAAGGAAAATTAGCCCACTTGCGAGTACTAGCCCCTAAAATTTTCCATGTGAAGGAGGTGAAGAAGGAGGTGAGGATGGAGGTGAAGGAGGAGGCGGAGGTGGAGGCTTGCTCCAATTACCACCATTACCTTTTGGTTAATTAAAAATTTCTCCTTGCAACCTTGTTGTTCTCTCATTGTACAACACTTCCACCATCTTAGTGATATCAAAGAAAAACTTTCTAAATGCTCTCTCATCCTCGGACATTAGCTATTGTCCTTGTCCTTATTCATGTGCCATGACATGTGAAGTTTATGGCCTCCTTGAGCCAATTTGAGTGTTTGGTTCTTAAAGTGCTCCTTCTCCTCTTCTCAATTTATACCTCGTAATCATTGAAAATAAAGTTGCAAATTATGTCAAACCTTCACAAAAACCATGCCGTTATACGAGACTGATTTGAAATTAAAATTGGAGGTTTCAAGAAATGTTTTTCAAGCTATTTTGTGTCTTTGAGGCAATGGATCGTGACTCCAAAAGAAAACAAGATAAAGTAAATTTTGTAGATTTTCAACAATTAAAATGGACAATAAGCAATATCAAAACACAACAAATTAATGAGGGGGTTCACTCCTCCTAGACTACGTATGTGGGTCAAGTTTCCAATGGTGCCCTTTCTTATTATATGCTCAAATATTCAAATACACCAACATAAAAGCCTCGGTAAATTTAACATTACCATTATGTCCAAAATGCCCGAAAACCCCTATGTAGGCTCTTCTTGAGCTCAAAAATGTTGAAAAATGGCCAAGATAGGCCTCCTTATTCAAATTACCTGCAAACAGCTCTACAAAATTGGTTCACTCTACAAGCTTTGTAACAAGATGTTCTATGGCACATTAGTAAAAGCACTTTGCTTGGAACCCAAAGACCTTGGGTTCGATGCACATTCATCGGTGGGATTGGAATTTTGAATTAATAATAAATTAATATTTTTTATGGGTCAAAGCACCTCCTCTTCAATCTCTACTCCCTGTCAATTGTGTCGCAATGCATGCGACTGAGGGTCGTAGGCCAAAGGTCATGTTCCTCCCTGACCCCATTCCAGGTTGTGTGTTAGTTAATAAGACTTGGGCTTGAGGGACGAAAAGGATGCCATGCGTTCTGCCCCCTTTACCTCTACCTATGATCTTATCGTAGCAAATAAAGAGTCATCGATGCTTATCTCCATCCCCTTGTTTTACACCCCCCCGGGTGGTTACATTGTAACAAATGAGCCATGGGTTGGGCCTGTCAGGTGTGCACCCCAACCCACTCATCCCCTCAACCATCAAATCCAATGAAATTAAATATAACCTCGCAACCCACTTATAATTAGAACCACACCTGGCCTAATGGTGAGGTGGTCCATTGGTATGTTAGAGGTTGCTAATTTGATATCGTTGGAGGCTTATCAGTTCATTGGAATTTATTTAGTGCCAAGAGCAATGGCAGATGGAAGCCTCTCTTAGGGCCACGTGGCGCCCTCCCATGACCTATGATTGGTCTATACATCAACTGCACATCCATCTATTATGTGCCACGTGCCCTCAAACCACTTGTCCATCTTTCATATGTACCGCCGAGTTATTTGATGATGTCAACATGACATCATCATATGAAATCGCACGTGGTATCTCTACACTAGAAAATCAACCCTACAAGTTGACTTTTTAGTTATTTGTCAAAAACTTTAGAACGTGATAATTTTCTCATACGATGTTAGATTGAGGGGATTCAAGTTTAATTGGTGTTAGAATGATGACATCTATGATTAGAAATTGGTTTTGAGATATTTTGAACACTTCCATTAATGAACATATTTTTTATCCCCTAGATCAAAGATTTCATTTGCAACATGGTACACATGTTAGAAACCCTAAAATAAGAGATAAAATGTTTAAGCCAATTGTACTTTAACATTGTAAGTCTCTATGGATAGTCAATAATCGAATCGATTACTAAAATCCAGCCCTAAAACACCCTAATAAATCATTTAATTTAACTCGTATCACTAAAGTAAAATAATTAATAAAAAATATATATATAACTTGCATTCCATTCATCCCAGTGGAAAGTGCCACATATCCCATGACATGGGGGAAGGTAACTTGCTTTTGTCCATATATCTCTTCAAGTGACACATTCCAATCATCATGTAGCATGACAACCATAAAGATGAAGAAGAATGTGACAAGAAAGACATGAGAAACAAATCGATGATGATTGATCATGTCGTGTATATTGAGAGGACACAATTGAAAATGTAATGCAAGTGCGCATTTTTTTTATTTAATGTTCACGAACATAAACATTATTGGTATGGAGTATATTTATCAAGAGTATATGGTTATATTAATCATGGATTTAACCATTATTGGGATGGAGTGTATTTATCAAGAGTATATAGTTATTTTAATTATGAATTTAACAATTTTATTAAGAGTCAAATTTTTTTATGTGTAAATATTTTTTTAAAGTTAAATATTGAATATATATATATATATATATATATATATATATATTTGTTTGACAGCTGCATGGTTAAGATGGACATTTATTGCTTTTATAGACACGCACATTACTAATTATAATTTTTCATTATTTAAATTACACTAGTTAATGCATAAATAGATTTTTGAACATTTTCTTGAGCACTTGGATTGTCTATACTATACACTTTAAACTTGTAATTCCAATCTTTAATGCTTATATATACACACATATTACTAACTATAATTTTTCATTATTTAAATTACACTAGTTAATGCAGAAATGGATTTATTGCCTTGAACATCTTCTTGAGCACTTGGATTGTGTATGTTGTACACCTTAAACTTGTACTTCCAACAATTATTTATTCAGTAAAAATATAAAACAACTAGACTACCTAAAATGTTTTAACCATAAAAAATATTTTTTTTTTCAATTATGTTTTTTAGCATATAAATAGTTTTTTTAAAGCTATATAATATATACATAGTTGAAATTGAAATTGAAATATGTTATTTAAAATTGACATTGGAATAATTTTTTAATGGACCATATTGTTCATAATAAAATATATATTTTTTCCATTAATATATTTTAAATGCATACCAATATTACTTATTTAACATGTTCGAATATTTTATTTATAACTGCAACAATTTTTTTAATTATTATAAATATTTTTCCTTCGCTATATATCAATTATATATTAAAACTAAAATGAATGAATTAAAAATCTAACCCTTATTAAAAGTAGTTAAACTTTTTTTTTTTAATTTTAAATATTTTGTTATAGTTAACATTAAAATAATTTTCACTTTCACTTCCCCTATATATATATTTCAACTTCCTCTATATATTTCAAGTACTATTTTAAAATTATATAATGAAATACTTTAATAGTTTCTTTGTTGATTTTTAACCATTTTTTTTAACTATTTTTTCAATAATTATGTGACTTCATATAATTGAGAGTGAAAATAAAATATGTTTACATCATATAGTATTGAATTTTTATATTAGCAATAAACCAATGATAATAGACTTCTGGTGGGAAATCCATTTATTAGACACCATCTTTGGAATGGTCTTAAGACATAAACACGTGGCGAACTATAAATTTTTAGCTGGCCATGAGAATATCAAAAAATTCTCAGTAATCGTCACTATTTCTTGAATGATATATATACTCAGTTGGATAGGGTGAAACATTATGTGATCTCCGATTTTGCATTAGGACACTCGTCCGACCCCCTGGTGGTACCATTGTTCCTTAAGTCGACAAGCCTCGTAACATTACACTTATATCTTCTTACTGACTTTGTCACAAGTCACGAGAAACTTTGTTTTGTTTTGACACTTCGTGTCTTTGAATTTTTTTTATCAGTGGTTGCTATAAAGTGACATACTCTTTCGGCAGTGGTTGCAAGCTTTTTTGTTCATTTGTTCTTGCATCTAGAGGTTCGATGGGCTCTTATATTTCAGAATTTTCCTTTGCATGTCGCATTCAGAGCTCAAAGTGGTGTTGCCTTATGCTTATGTGCGGATGGAAATAACTTCATAGTCTCTCTAATGTTTCTGGGTGGTTGGATTGTGATGATCTTGTCTTTTCTTTATTTGTTGATATTATTTTGGTCTATGTTATGAATGTATTATTGGGTTTATGATTGTGAAAGCTTTGAGGTGGTATATGGTGTTTATCTCTAAGGGGCATAATGGTGTTGTCAATATATTATTCGATTAATGGGTTTGAAAGCACGGAGGTGACTTATCATGTTTTATAACGTTTTTAATTAAAAAATTAAACTAATAAATATATTTATTTTTATTGTTATTATTTTAGTAAATTGTGGGGAGGATAGTCATTTCTAGATGTTATCTGTCAATACAAGATGACTAGTCACTATTATTCAAGGAAAGTCAGCCACTCACAATGACATATTATTGGTTGGTGGAAGGCTTTCAATCTGGTCATATACCTTTGAGTTTTGAACAACTAACCTATTAAATAGAAACAATTTTAAATTATACTCTAGCCAAACATTCATTTTATTATTTCGAACATTATTCTGTTATTTGAGATAATGTTTTTGACAATAATCACATCAAAATTCAAAATTCATTTGTGGACGAGTTTGGAATCAGCTAGTTTGATTCATCTTGTTTTGATGATGAACCACACTTAAACTTGTAGACAAATGAATTTTGATTGATTATAGCCAAAAAAATTATCTCAAAAAATTAAAATAAATCACAAAAACTTATACTCTATTATTTAAACATATTTCATTAAAATAAACCTGTATCAACTAAACTTTGATTGCACAAAAAAATATGAAAATGATCACTAAACAAACTGCTTATATTATTGACGGGCACTTCTCAAGCCACTGGGACCACTTGCGATGAGACAAAAATCAATTTATCTGAATGTGAACGTCATCGTGATTCGCGAGTGACAATTACGAGGGATGTTGCAGGGCGAGTCCAAACATAAATATGTTCGAGTTATTTCGACATCAATTGTTAGAAGTGCAGTACGATGCTGATATCATAGATATTTGAGGAAAAGCATCTTTACTGTGTTTGTTTTTCTCTTTTAGTATTAGAGTTTTTGCTGGATTTCCATATTCATTTTAGCATTCTAAATTAGTTGTGATTTTGGGATCTATTCTTAATTTATTTAAAAAAAATAACGATAATAGTTTTAGCGTAATGGAAAATTTCAATAAAGTATCATAGTCGTATTAGAGACTTGGCCAAATTCAATGCCTTATTTGAGAAAAATTTAAATTTTCACACTGGCCTCATTGAGAATCAATCAGATATCTGAGATTCATCTTAAACCATTTAAAGAAATAACAACAATGGTTTAAAAATTTATTGACCCTGCAAGTTTGATGTAATGAAAAACATCAACAGTTTTATGTCAAAGTAACATCAATATCAGTATCAGGGGACAATGAGAATGAACTAATTAGAGATCATATATGAAAAAAAAAACTTAGAAACTTGCCTTCATTCGATGATTGAACAGGTATTTATACATGACAGAGAAATTTCTGGAGTTTGATGGGGCTATGGCTTCTTCACGAAGCTTGCCCATTTATCAATGAATTCTAGAACCTGCACTTTGAAATATCCGCTGTATTTTCTAGAATAGTCTAGCAAGTACATTAATGTGGGTGGTTGGAATTAATGTCTTCCAACGCTCCCCCTTAATTCCTACCATATGACAAATATACTATAAGACACTATACTCTTAATTGTCATGCTTGCCGGTCTAAGTCTCAGCTAGGCTTACAAGATAATCTTGATTTTCTACAACACTTAACTTACTTCTACAAAATTCAAATTTTGCCTTCCCAAGAGGCTTAGTGAATATGTCAGCTACATTCTCATTTGTATTACAGTGTGTTAGAGAAATTTCTTTTGATTGGACCTTTTCTCTTACAAAATGATATTGTGTGTCTATATGCTTTGACCTTGCATGATATACAGGATTGTTCCCCAGTTTGATGGTGCTTTGATCATCACATCTGATTACTGTAGGTTCCTGTTGACCTTCACCAACATCTTCAAGCATTCTTCTGAGCCATATAGCTTCACAGGTGCTAGTACATAATGCTTTATATTCTGCTTCAGTTGATGACAAGGAAACTGTTGATTGTTTCTTGCTGCTCAATGATATAGCTACTGATCCTATGTTGAAGATGTATCCAGTGGTGGATTTCCTGTCATCTAGATTTCCAGCCCAATCATAATCAGAATGACCTGTCAATTCAACATTACAAGCATCAGTATATTCAATACAAAAATTAATAGTTCCCTTTAAGTATTGAAGGACCCTTTTTGTAGCCATCCAATGGCTTTCATGAGGCTTAGCCACGAATTGACTAAGTATGCTTACTGCATAAGCAATGTCTAGTCTAGTGGTAATGAGACAATTCAGACTCCCCACTAATTGTCATACATTGTTCCATTCACCTCTTTTGCTCCATCATCTCTAGTGGTAATGAGATAATTCAGACTCCCCACTAATTGTCATACATTGTTCCATTCACCTCTTTTGCTCCATCATCACTTCTTAATTTGATATTTTGTTCCAATGGAGTACTCACTGCTTTACATTCATTCATATGAAATCTCTTTAGTACTTCGTTTGTATATTTGCTTTATGTGATTATGATTCTTCCATCATTTCTCCATACTTCAAGACCTACACAATAGTGCATCTCACCAAGATCCTCCATCTCGAATTCATGTGATAACTTCATTTTTATATCTATAATTAATTTATCAGCACTCCCCGTTATTATTAGATCATCGACATATATAAAAAGTAATACTATATCCCCATTTCTATCTGTTTTGACATACAAATTAGGTTCATTTTTGCTCCTTCTAAATCCTTGCTAGAAGAAGAATTTCTTGATTTTCTCATACCACTATCTAGGGGCATGTTTTGGTCCATATAAGGCCTTTTTTAATTTGCATACAAGATGTTCTTGACCCTTCTTTGCAAATCCTTCTGGTTGAACAAGATAAATTTCTTCATTTAAGTCACCATTTAGAAAAGCTGACTTTACATCTAATTGATGTAGCTTCCATTCATATTTAGTTGCCAACGCTATCATTATTCTAATTGTATTCATTTTTGCAATAGGAGAAAAAGTATCTTCATAATCTATACCTTCCCTTTGTGAATAACCTTTTGCAACAAATCTTTCCTTATACTTGTCTATGCTACCATCTGCATTAAATTTTGTCTTGTACAACCATTTTGATCCTATGGGAACTTTATTTTAAGGTAATTCTGCTAATTCCCAAGTTCCATTTTTTATTATAGAGTCATATTCTTCTTTCATAGCTTCCATCCATTCTTTATGATTTTTGGCTTGTTCATAATTTAAGGGCTCAAGAACAGTCATTACTTGAGACATTAAGGCATAATCTTTATACCTGATGGGGGCTTGAATTTGTCGTGTTGACCTTCTTAGAGGTTCATTACTTTGTGGAGTACCTTCTCCTTTTCTTCTCTGTGGGGTGCCTTTATCACTTCTTTGTGGACTTTGATCCCTTGATGGGTTTTTTGGAATGTCCATGTGTTCTAGTTATTGGGTTGATTCCACAACTTCTTCTTCCTTAAAGTTTTCATAAGAAGAATTCCATGTATTATGTTCATCTTCGTTTATTTGTTTATCTACATGCTCATGAAATATAACATCTCTACTTGCAAAGACCTTGTGAGTGCTTGGATCATACATTTTATATGCTTTTTGATCAGTGCAATATCCAATAAAAATACATTTGATGGCTTTGGCATCTAACGTTTTCCTATACTCCTTTAGGAATATGAGCAAAGGCCTTGCATCCAAATATCCTTAAATGACTAAATTTGGGTTTAAAACCATAAAATGCTTCAAATGATGTTTTCTGCTCAAGATACTTAGTAGGGCTTCTATTCTTAAGATATACAGCTGTATTAATGGCTTCAACTGAAAAACTATTAGAAAGTCCTTTACTTTTTATCATACTTCGAGCACACTCAACTAATGTTCTATTCTTTCTTTCAACTATTCCATTTTGTTGAGGTGTATTTGGTATTGTAAATTGTTGGATAATTGCATTTTGTTTGCAGTATTTGATAAAAGCTCCTGAAGTGTATTAACCACCTTTATCTGATCGAAGAATTTTAATGCTCTTTCCTATTTGCTTTTCAACCATACTCTTGAGATCTTTAAAGTATTCAAACATGTCACTTTTGTTTCTTATAAAGTATACCTAGGTGTATCGTGTGCTATCATCAATAAATATAAGGAAGTAATATGCTCCACCAAGTGACTTAGTTTGCATTGGACCACATACATCAGTATGCACTAGTTCAAGTATTTCACGTTTTCTTCTATTTTCATGCACATGAAATTCTTCCCTATGTTGTTTTCCTAGTGCACAACCTTCACATTCAAAGTGCTCACCCTTTATAATTGGAGGACCTTCTACCATCAATTTCCTTCGTAGTAACAATAGGTCATTATGATTTAAGTGCCCATACCTTTGATGCCAAAGCTCTATAGTTGACACGCCTATTGATGCCAAAGCTTGATGCCCATTCTTCATTACATCCAACTTGTATAAGCCTCCAAATCTCATTCCTTTTACAATAACCTTGTAGTTGTCCTGCACATCCTCTACCAAATAATGTGATCTCAGAAATTCAACTTTTAAAAGTTGATATATGATAGTAGAGACTGAAATTAAGTTCTTCTTTAATCCAGGAACATACACAACATTTCGAATTTGTTTTTCTTGTCCATTGGCATCATAACACTTATATTACCATATCCTTTAATTTCATGTAATCTAATATCTCCTAAATAGATGTTTCCACCCTTATTAATCTCATGATAAGTATCAAACCAATCTCTTTTGCATGAAATATGGATTGATGCACCAGAATCTATAAACCAAGCATTATCATCATCAATTTCTATTGATCAAGCAGCATTGGACACAAACAATTTAAGATTGCTAACATCTTGGCTAATTGCTTCATCTCTATCAACATAATTTCTTGAATGCCTTCTTCGTTTAAATTAATCAGACCTCCTTTTTATGCAATTCTTCGAAAAATGACCAGGTTTTCCACAGTAATAACACACATCATCTCTACTTGATTTGGCATTTGTCCTTGGTAAAGGGGTACCTTGAAATGATTTTACCTGTGGCTTTTTGCCTTTATTTTTCTCCCACAGTTTACCTTTGAAGGAATTCTTTCCTTTGGCCATCAATGCTAAATCTGAATTAGGAGAATTTTGTTTAATGATTCTTCTCCACTCTTCTTCCTGCATAAGTATACCTGCCAATTCATCAAAAGTAGGAGCCTTCTCTCGAGCTGAAAGACCAGTTATAAACATTTGATATTCATCAAGCATTCCACTTAATATCACAGGAACCAAGTCTATACTAGATACTGATTCACCAATGTCACCTAGTTTATCCTTTAGATCTTTAATTCTAGAAATGAAATCACTAACACTTTCATTTTCTTCCATCTTAATTGAAAGAAGCTTACTCTTTAAATATAATATTCGATTTGTAGTCTTCATCTCATACAAATTTTTGAGAGTGTCCCATGTCTCCTTGGATGTTTTGCACTCTCTAATGTGTGGAATAATGTTGTCCTTAACCATCATCCGCAGAAGCACCTTTGCTTTGTTTTCTCGTCGCTCCCAATCTTGAATTGCAGCATCTATCGCTTGAGGGGACACTGGCTTAACTTCAGCTCCAAACACAATTGCCCATGTATTGTTGCCTTCCATCAAAGTCTGCAACTTAAACTTCCAATTGGCATAATTTTCACCATCTAGCTTGTTAGAGTCAGATATATAAGATTCAGCCAACATATTAGTCATTGTTAATAAGCTTATAAATCCTTTAATACCGATCACCAAGATACAATTTTTTTTTACAAATATAAACCCTCAAGAATAAAATTTTATCCAATATATGGATGCCTTCTCTTCTTTCTTTTTTTCTTTTAATCAAATTATTTAGCTATACATTCAATGTCTAACAAAAAATTATTTGAAAATTTATGCCACGGAACAACTAAAACTATATAATTACCTCCCAAAAAATTTTAAGAATGCCCTTTTCATGTTTGATGCTAAAACCATAAAGCAACTCTTTACAGATTGACCAAATGCTACAAAAAACAGTATAATTATCTCATTAATTTTATGCTCACGATTTCCAGCATCTCCACCTTCAATATAGTGGTTCCTTTTTTCTTCAATCCACCAAAACTTACAACTTTGCGGAAACAAAAAAATAACTTACAGATGGTCCTCCTATAGCAGCTTCACTTGCGCCAATCTCGGCTCCACAAACATACAAACTCCACAGATCCTCAACTTAGCCACACCTTTACAGGGATTCACGAGAAGCTTCACTTTGAAGATTTCCCACTCGATCTGATCTAAAAGAAAACACAGCATCACGCTCGCTTACTCCTTATATTACTCTCAGCAACCACTCAGATAGGCCACACCTAAAACAACACCCAATCTGCTCAACATAACAAATTCTTGCACACTGAACTGACTCCTCTCAGCACGACTGGAATAACGTTTTGTACAAAATCAGCGTTTGCAAAACTCCCTTACACAACTCTTTTCGCTGTCACTACCATGACTCACAACAATGCAACCCAACAAATAGCTTGAGACTCTACCTTCAAACCACCACAGCGAACAACTCGAGGATGGCCCTTTGTCAAACAACTCCAGAATGGGCCTTTGCTATTGCTGCCTCACTGAAACAATCCTTCTGCATGTATCTGCCCCACACCAATAGACCAAATCATTGTCTCACAACTCAACCAATTCTCTTCTAACAACGCTCTAGTGAATTTCTCTGTCTAGTCACTCCAACTTACACCACCGAGCCCTCCTTTGGCTCTGATACCAAATCAAAGATCACGTATGAAACACAGAACTCAGAAACTTGCCTTTATTCGATGATTGAATAGGTATTTATACATGACAGAGAAAGTTTTGGAGTCTGATGGGGCGGTGGCTTCTTCAGGAAGCTTGTCCATTTCTCAATGAATTCTAGAACCCACACTTTGAAATATCTATTGTACTCTCTAGAACAGTCTAGCAACTACATTAATGTGGGTGGTTGGAATTAATGTCTTCCAACAGAACTTACCTAACAAGGATGTAATGAAAATCATCAACATATTTATGCCAAAGTAACAACAATAACAGTATTAGGGGACAATGAGAATGAACTTACCCAACAAATGGCTCTTCACCTTCAAACAACATCCTAGACGTTTAAGCCTTAAGGTAAAGCATTGGGCACAAGATTAGTATGGAGAGATGGATAGACACTACAAGGAGTCCGGCGGTGGTCATCGTGAAATTTCACAGCCAGAATTAGTGACCCCACTATGAAAGTGGCCTGGATTTAGCTTCACACTTTCAACATTGCCGAAGAGGCTAACTGGGCATATGACTGCGCCACCTTCAAAATCCGCAGAGCGAAGCTTAACTTACCTTTTGCACTTACTTGCATTCAGAAAATGCATTAGCAGTAGGTGAGAAGAAGCATGAGACGAAGAGAATAAATGGTGACGGTGGGGTGCCTGATGATTGAATGTTAGTTTCACGATCATTACATTATTGAAACATCCATGTAACCATTTGACGTTATAATCATCACTATGTGTGCCTATAATTAGTAAATACCTTGTTGTTTTATCTCGATGTCTCTAATTGGTAAATATCCGACAATTTAATCTCAATGTCTCCACTACTTCATAAGATTATTTCAAGGTCTCTAGATTGTTTTTGGATAAAATATGATTCATTGTTTTTCTTTTCGAATGGACTGTAGAGCAGCGAAACAGTATTATGGAGCCAAGAGTATTATGTTGAAAATGTTAACTAATTATTCTCTTTTAATAAATTTCATTTATTTATAAATAATAAGCTTAATAATTTTTTATTAAATAAAGATATTTTGTATATTTTTTAAATGTGTAGTGATTAATTAATATGGGGCATTTTTATTTCGATGGTTGATTCACTATATTTGGCAATCAAACGAACATGGGTGGGGTCAATTATTTGTTGAATATTAGGAGAATCAACAATCGATAAGCTCACGGATCAATATGTTTATACATTGATGAATAGATTAAAGCATGTAGGGTGCGAGGAAGGAGAGGGGAGAAGTACTTTATAGCTTGATAGCTTTGACGAAGGTAAAGTGTTGGAGGGACCCTGATCATACAAGAAATAATCAAACAGAAATATATGGCCTCTACTAGGGACTTCTGTAAAGAATATTAGGTGGACACATTTATTTAGGGACTTTTGTAAAGAATGTCACGTGGACACATTTACTGTTATAGGATATTTTCTCCTAATTGAGTGGTAGACATATGTAGTAATAAATGAAATTTGAATAGGAGATTCTCTCGTAATTGAGTAGTAAACATATGTAGTAATATACGAAACTGGACCAACATTCTCTGAATAGCAACCTTGAAATAATCCTCGGTTTCTAGAAGAAAACAAACCACAATATTAACACAATGTTGTGTAAGCAACCATGTGTGACTTGGTTAAGGGCTCTCTACCAAAAGAGAAATGTATTGAGAACATCACTAAAAGAATTAGGGAAATTGGTGATGATACTCCATCCAAAAAGTATTTCCATGTCCTAATAAATTTAAACTTAGAAGCACACAAGTATAAGGGTGGTATAAATTGATGATAGGTGAATTAAAGATTAATGGTCAAATGGTCAATTCAAGCCTCCGATAATTCTCTAATGGTAAATGAAGTTTATTAAAAAAATTAGTTAAATTGATTGATACAAGAAAATATATAAATGGAAAATTTTGGGGCCTAAGTGACTTTGTGGTAACCTTAGGAGACATCTACATACAGACAAACGATTATAAAATATTTCATAATCAACTAATAATGTTATGCGTTGTAAATTTTATATTTTGTAGGGAAGTTTCCTAGAGAATTCACCTACAAAACTCATTTTTTGTAGCTGAAGAAAATAATGTATTTCTAGTGGAAAAGAGAAAACACTTAGAAAATTTTGATTAGTTAACTCTATAATACTTGATATATTTACTAGGAACCAATCCCTAAATTACACAATACAAAATACTCTTTCAAATTAAAAAAAAAACAAACAAAACTAGTACAAAATATGTATACATTATTGACAACACCAAATAAACATAAAATTTTAATCATTTAATAAATCAATTATACTTACTAAATACTATATATAACCTAATTTTTAATATACAATTAATACTCTTATGCAACATTAATAATATCATGATTAACCTCCACTCACAATGATAGAGATGCTCATACAAATTCTAAGAAACGCTCTCATTCTAAACCATAATTACAACAAAATGCATAACTCATTATTTAAATTTATATATATTTTTCCCAAGACAATAAATGGTCAACTGACCTGAATTTTTTAATAATAAAATAAAAAATACTAAAAACTTTAAACATGAACATAATTCCATGATTCTACTCTAAGTTAAATTATGTTATAATTTCCATATATAACAAATTTTCTATCTCAAGATTCTAATCTGATATGCATTATTAAATAATAATTAATTAAAATTCGACGCTAATCAATTATCCCAAATTCGAGCTGGTAAAAAGAAATTTAGAAGGCAAGTCACCACAACTTAGCGTAGTGTTGTCATTCGAGGAGGGAGCAGAATGTAGACGGTTGTACTCATTTGAAAGTTTGGTTATGATAACATATTCTATTCTTCGTTATTCCATTCCAAATTGACTTAATCGGAAGGATAGAGGAACAGCAGCGAAATTGTCCTTTGAAATGATTGAATGATAATTTTAACGCTGTTCATGGCATAAAATTAAAGAGACAACGCTCGTTAATTGAAATATCCGCACGTGCCTATCTCAGAATGAATGTAACCCTATATTGTCGCTTTCTATTTCTATTTCCCGCAACGTCTTGAAGGATAGAGAAACAGCAGCGAAATTGTCCTTTGAAATGATTGAATGATAATTTTAACGCTGTTCATGGCATAAAATTAAAGAGACAACGCTCATTAATTGAAATATCGGAAGATTGTGGAAAGAAAGTCGTGGGCGACGATGATAATGACCGGTCAAGTTGAATATATCGAGAAAATTTAGTGGCGAAAATATCAAGCAACTACGCATTTGCAGGATGCAATGTAGTTTCCACAAACAAATATGGAAATGAACGATTTATATTCTTAACTCACGCACTTCTTATTCCACCACAACCACTCCGCCTGGGACGAAATAAAAAAATCAATCTACCTGAATCTGCATCTCGTTGCGATTGGCAAGAGACAATTACGATGGATGTTGCAGACGCGAGTCTCAACGTAAATATGTTGGAGTTGATTCGCCACCATTTGCTGGAAGTTGAGGACGATATTGATATCTTAGATATTGGAGGAAACTCATCCTCAATATCTTCCTCCTCATGTTTCAACACCGGCGGGTCACGGCAGAATAGCAGCAGCATATCCATACCAGAGGACTCTGAGAGTAAATTTACCCATCAAAACTACTCTCCAGCTTCTTCTATATCCCCAGTTACAAGAGTAGAGACGGTTAAGGTAAAGCCACAGACACATGAGGAGGAGAATAGAGAGATGAACAAGAGCAGGGTCAGGCATTACAGAGGAGTCAGGCGGCGGCCATGGGGAAAATTCGCAGCTGAGATCAGGGACCCCACCAGCAAAGGGGCCAGGGTATGGCTGGGCACTTTCGACACCGCCGAAGGGGCTGCTCTCGCATATGATCGCGCTGCCTTCAGAATCCGTGGATCCAGGGCTCTCGTTAACTTCCCCTCGCCTTAGCTTCCAATTCAGAAAATGGATCGCCCGAAGGTCCAAAGGCGCCCAAGAGAAAGAGAGAAAACTATGATGATGGATTGGCGGAAGGCTGAGGTTATTTTCACAGTGATTACTTTATTATTATGGTGCATATAATATGAATCTATTTTTTTAATAGCATGATCATGAGAATGTTTGCTTGACATTGGTAATATCCTAATAGTTTTATCTCAAGGTTTCTAACATGTTACACCGTTGTTCTCGAAGGAAGGAAACTTGTGTGATTAATTGAATCCGTAGAGTTTTTGGTATCCTAATCAGAGTGGAAATTGAAGTTTTCATTCACTAGGTTTTTCATATAAAATTACTTTAAAAGAAATGGAGTTTTTCTGATATGCTTTATTGGGCATTATTTTCATAATACAAAAATTTTTTTGACATTTTCTATAAACGATGAGGTTTTGCATATAAAATTACTTTTAAGGAAATGATGGAGTTTTTCTGATATGCTTTATTGGGCATTATTTTCATAATACAAAAATTTATTAGACATTTTCTATAAACGAGGTTAATTTTATACTATAGTATCCTAGTATGGTTATGGAATTCATTGAAATTAAATTTTATTGAGAGAAATTGAAGATAAATTTTGGTTGTGGTGAATTTTTTTGTTATTCGTAAAAGAGAAACAATTTCATTTTGAATCAATTTCACCTTTTTTTTGTTGCTTGGATTTTACAAATGGCACTTACTAATTTTTCATGGCTTTTCTAAATCTTCTTACTACGTCCTCCATTTGTTTGTATTTATTTCCAAGTTTTTTTGCTTGCACGTATTATTTTTTACTTGCTCAAATTTATGAATATTATTTATATGCCATTTTTATGCCTACTTAATATGAAGACATAAAAATGAGCACCATGCTATCAAAATTGATTCAATGTAGGTTTGATTCCCTATTATCATGAATTCAACATTCAATAGGTACTATTTAATTTAAATATTTATTTTTGTTAACAACTAATTTTATTTCTATGTGTGTCTGTTTGTAGAACTATAATGTTGATGACAAAATTTCATTTAAGTTATATTATTTTTATGGAAAATTGTGTTGTTGCAGATTCCAAATAATTATTGTTGTTTTCTTTTTGTTGGAAATTTCCATGAAATCCATAAAATAATACTATATTTTGATTGTGTTTCAATAAACACTTGTAATTGTTTAATGGTATGAAGTTTCCTTTATGTTCACTTGTTAAATTGCATGTGGAATTTTAACTTTCTAGCTTGTAGATAAGAATTGACACAATGAGAGTTTGAATGATATGATTGGTTACATTATAAAAAAAAAGAACAATTTCATTGTATCTAAGGAATGATGTTCTTGAGATGATAAAATAAATGGTTGAACCTCCATATAGTTCCTATGTAGATTATAATAATGATAAACTAGTTTCCTTTACGTGCACTTAGTTAAATTGCATGTGGAATGTTAGTTTTCTCGCATTTAGATCATAATTGATACAATGAGAATTGTGATTTGTGAAAATTTAAATTATTTTTTTATCTTCATATGAAAATAATAATTCACTTTAATATCTAAATTTTGAATGGCAAAAATAAAACTAATCATTCAAATTAAAATATAGCTTTTCCTTTCAGATTTAATCATTCATCTCAATACATTTGTTTTGTTATAGATATGATTACCTTATATTGTTATTGAATCAAATCTTTATTCTTAATCTTTATTATTTTAGATTTCATTAGTAATCAATTTATTGCATTTTAATTTAATTCATTTTTATACATTAATTTTTTCTATTTATATAAAAATTAAATTTTATTTTAATTAAGAGTTAGCCTTAAGTTGAGCCCATTTGTAAGTACAAATCTCTAATAAAAACTCATATATTAATGTGACTGGATTAGAATATGTTCTCACTTAAAAACTTATTGAAAAGAAATAAAATTTAACTTTATAGGCCTGAAATGTGAACAACTTATTCAAAAGAAATAAAATTTATTTTTATTGGTGTGAATTATCCAAATGAAAATATGGATAACAATTTCACACATGCTTATAAATTGTCTCTATGTATCCATGGCATGTAAAGAATTAAAACAATCAATAAAGTTTTAAGATTCAAATGAATGGTATCCCGATCGGGGTGATTGCCCAAGGATGTAGGATAGATATGGTTGTTCGGATAACTAAATGTCGGGTACAGCCCACCCGAGTGCACACACTCATGGTGATGGGTGTAGTGGCCTCCCGTGTGATAATGTATAGAGGGGCATGGATAAGTGGAAGCCACAACAAGGTTAGTGACAGAGGTGGGAAGGACATGAAAAGAGAATGGATGGGGTAGAGAGGGAAGGAAATACGGAGAAATGACGAGGAATATCAACCTAGAGACCTGCAATGACAACTTCGATGTGGCACTGGGTATGTTATCTGGCTCTACTCGTATATTACAATGTTGTCCGTGAGTTTCCATGGAGGGGGAATGAGGGATATGACTAGAGAGGGGTGTCATAAAATAGGTGGGAGAGACCTCAGCATGTTGGGAAGGAAGGAGACTGGGGTTGAACCTGTAAATGGCAAAGAGAGAGATAATCAGGGATGGGACCATGAGGAAAGACCTGCAATTAAGCTGGCATGCCTGGTAACTAGTGAGGAAGGAGAGAAGGTGAAAGGGAGGGTAATTGGGAGTGGAAGAGAGGAGCAGATGGTTTTAGTGGCTATCTGGTTCAAGGGGAGGGTGGTTAGTGCCGAAAGTTTCACTTGAATTGGGCACTAGGCCACTACTCCCGAGTGCAGAGAAGAGAGAGGCAAACACTAGAAAGGTGAAGAGTCTATTGCTTGGCAGGGTAGAGGCACTCATAATCCTGGCAGAGGAGAGGCATTGCACCCTTGGGTAGAGGGTCGTTAGGGCAGAGATGAGTGTGGCAGGAAATGCAAGGAGAGGGGAAGCGACAATATTGTGGAAAGTCCGGAACTTACTTTCTGTGATCTAATCTGAAATGTATGTGAACAAGTTCGCATAGGAGGAGAAATGGCAAGACCAACCCATGGAAGAGGAAGAGGATGAGGTAGAAGGGGAACAGAGCTACCTCGTGCAGCTAACCCGAGCACCTCAGAACACGGACATGGAAGAAAGCTAGTAGAAAGGGTTATCAATGAAGCAGCAATAGCGTACAAGGTAGGGATGGATGCAGGCATTCAGAAGATCTTAGAAGATTGGGAGGCACAAATAAAAGAGGAGGCGGATGTAGAAGAGGAAATGGAGGCCTGGCATGAGGTAATCCCATACCCAGGGACACTAAGGGAAGACTGACACAATTCAAGCAAACTCTATACTTGTATTGGCTCATGAAGAACCTCATGGGGTAGGCAATGGACCAGTTATCAATCGGGATGGAAATGACCCTCCAAGACATGCCAAACTACAAGAAATACCTGTAGGTCATCTAGTTCCAGTTGTGCAAGCAGGACATTCACCTAGATCATATTCAAATGCATATCCCTTGTATTTTAGAGCTCGCAGATGCACCAGGAGACATGGATGGAGACTCGACCTCGGTTGACTCAGCCTCAGAGGATTAAAAGGAATAGTCAAGTTCCTGAATGTTTTTTGGTTTTTAGCGGATATCATTTACTTTTATTAATGTATGTTTATGATAGACAAAAACTCACACTCTTATCATGATATAGATGTATATATAGCTTGGGTAGATCGCCTTAAACTATATTATTTTTTGATGGTGTATAACGAGGATAGATGGCCAACAGACTTGGTTGTCCCCTGAGCAAGTTGAGGTCAGCGATCTCATTTATGTGGTGTAAAGTTGTCTTTTATAAATAGAAAACAGAGGTCCTACCAAACTATAAAAAAAAAATTAAATAAATGATAATTTCATTGAAAAATATTTGAGAAATACAACTCAATAATATTATGAATTAACAATATTATAAATTCACATTAAGAATATAATCTTATCCAAATTTCTTTGTAAGAAGAAATTCAATATAATCTTATTCAAATTCCTTTGTAAAAAGAAATTACATTGGGTGTAAAACAATATATAAACTTCAATATATTATACTATTTGTTTTTGAAAATCAAAATAAAAATCTCTTATAACAGTTCGTACAAATAAATTAGTTTATACACCTATCAAATTATCAATGTTCAGAAGCATTCCAATCAAATCACCATTGCTCGCCACTAATTGGAAAGGGAATTGCGAATTGCTGCATCAAATTGCAAGTACCCAATCAATATTACGAATGCTGTAAACATTTTGTATAGAAAGGTACTAAAAATTCAATTTTCCTATTTCAAATTTACCTTCATTCTATTCAATGGAGTGCTCAAAAACCGTATTAGAAAAAGATATATTAGCATTCATGATGTAGGAATAGTCTTTCATAAATTAATCATTGAGAAAAGAAATTAATGTTATTACACTATCAGCATTCACAAATGATTCATACGTCTTGAGTCGTCTTTCATGATTCTCATTTACATGGGATAGTTCACAAAATGGGAACAAAGAACATCTTTACAGTTTTTACAGTTTTTTTTTTAAATAATATTTTATTAATAATTATTTTTTAAGTGTTAAGTTGGTTTATTTTAAGATTACAGAGTAAGTGTTTCAAAACCAAAATATATATTTTCCAATATAAAATATAAGATATTTTATATATAAATGATTTCGTCTTAAAATACATGAATATTTATGGTTTCCTAACAATTCTTAAAATATATAATGTAAATATAATATTAATGTTAACTTAGTAAATAATTTCTATTAAATTAAGACTTATTTATCATTGTTTGAGGTATACAATATGTTATTATATATTGTGTTCTTCACATTAAGAGAATACTTATAATCAGGTAATTATTTATTGGAATTAATATTATACTTAGAGGCACTAGGGGGAGAGCAAAAGGTTGTGAATTAGTATAATACACCTTTTAGCAATTTAAAGAATTATTAAACACAATCATTGATGAGTTAATATTGCACAAATAATGAACACATGATATACATGGAAACCCATAAGAAATAAATCCACAAAACTTCTTTGAATATATGTATTTGAATGCACCAACTTCAATTAGATTAGTATTTGTAGGAATTAACCTATAGGTGACAAAAAACCCCCTTTCCTTGTAGGAAAAACATGTTGGAGGCACCAATCCTCATGAATTTGAAGGCACCAACCTGCATGAGACACTAACCGCCTTAAGTTTGCAGGCACCAACTTGTTGGAGGAACCTATCTCCATTAGATCTAGTGATCCCTTCAAATTTGGCTATCAAACTAGATCAACAAGCACCTTCTTTAATTCCTCCTCACACTCTTCTTGATCTCAAATCCAATGTGATATCTCACAATATGTTTATGGTCCCTCTCAGGTATGCTCTAGACACCAGTTCCTTATTCGCTATCCACAGTTACTTCAATGATTCAGATATGAACTCAATCACATCTGTAGAGAAGCCACACATCAATTTTTTAACCTTCCTTTAGTAGTCAGACTTTGTCTCTACTATACATTCCTTCCTCTCTCGCATAGATCTTATCTTAAGCAATATGCTCCTAGAGATAGCCCCTGGGTTGAGGAGAGACCAGTTCCTAGGAAATCTTGATGAGTGCCTACAGAATTTACTCAGATCGTTCTTTTACACTCAATATTGGACACATCTAAGACAAAATTGGCTCAAAAATTTCTTTAAGAAGAGAAACGCAAGACTGGTAGCAAGGCAATTTTCATAGAAGGGTTAAGGCCCAACTCCTGTGGCCAACATCGTGTGAACATGCAATTTATCAAGCATTGTAGTGAATTGGAGAGAATAAATATAAAGGAATGAAACTAAATACACAGGGCTTAGTTAAGATTCTAGTGCATTAGATTTCAACTTGCAACAAATGAAAATAAAAAATAAATGACATGTTAGATTATATGGAGTGCATATTAAGAAAGTCAATCTTTATTAATATTAGGCATCTTAAATCAACATGATACATAAATGAGTCTATTGTTTAACAAAAATGCGTCTAGCTACTACCATTACGTGTAATATGGGAAGAAGATTGAAGTTATAGGGAATAACATAAAACAAAATACATACTACAGTAACATGTGAGTGAGAATCACCAAAATATTTCATTAATATTCAACATGACATAATATTGGGTGTAGCAAAAATTAATCCAAGTTTTGGTCAAAGACTCTGCATTTTGAGAAGCGAATGCAATGTTCTATTCATCGTGTAGTATTGAGGGGCTTTGGGGTGGGTGAAAGACCCGTATTTTGTAAAGAGTATTAGGTATTAGTCCATTGTTTTGGCAGATCCATGGTATGCGGACCATGGTCTTGTAGTAAGGAAAGTCATATAAATAAGTTGTAATACTTTGTCTAAGATAGATAAGGATAGATAGAATTCATAAATTGATCATATTTTCTATCATGGGGCTGTAGTTTTGGGAAGGCTCCATAGCTGAGTGTGCGGAGGCCTTGGAAGAGTCTGGAGTTGAGTGCGCAGAACAACTACAGCTGGTTGTGCTGGTAAAAGAAGTGTGTGTATTAAAGATCCTTATTAATAAAGAAGATGTATTGGCGAAGTATTGTGCATCTGTCTGTGTTCATTATTTGTTGTTGTGAATATCATCATGCATGATTTTATTAAATTACATAGAAGAATACATGTTATATTATTATCTCTTATGTTTATGCATTAAGCACCAATCTATGACGTTAATCATCCATGGGAAATTATTCATCTATATGAAGTTGTAGATAGATAAAGACATAAGTGAACATACGGGCGCCACAGTGCATATATCCTTCTGGCTATAGAAAAATGGTTCTGCAACCTCCCATAACCACTTCGGGTAAGACAACGATTTGATTGTAGGTTGTTGCCGAAAGGGCTAGTGGTTGAGGATTTTGTTGGTGCATGGTACACTCTGAACCTGGGTCAGGCCCCCTTAAAACAACAAATGGTTCTGTTGTCGGGACTAGACCTTCTTAAGGGATATGTTTTAGCATCTATTGAAGAAAGATATCCAGGAGTTTGTCGAATAGAAGGAAATAGAATTTTCAGACAAAAGAGAACAAGAACCCTTGATTATCAGGTGAAGAATGGTTGTAGAAGTATATCTTTGAAGAGAAATACAAAATATTCTTTCGTGTATTCCACATTAAATTGTATGAGTGGTTATCTAAGTTGACCGAGTATAAGACTCATTTCAAAGGAGATGAACATAGGGAGTGGAATCCTTAATTGCTACAACGATTCAAGAACGTCAATAATAGTATCTCAAGAGTTGTTGATTTCGGGATCAATAGCATTTTGGGAGGATTTATCACTAATTTTGTGAAATATGTGATCATTTCCTATAGTGAAGTTGAACAAACATTTTTGAAGGATCGTGAGGTAAGCTCTTAAACTCTCTTAATCTCTATATTAAGATGTTATTGTGTGAAAAGGGGATTCTATGAATGGAATCAGATTAATGTTTGGACGAAGAGGAAATAAGGCTAAGCCAAGGTCTATGTGAAGTAGAAAACGATATAGAAAAAATCCAAAGAATTTTGTTGTGATTGACTATAGCCGCTTGTTAGGAGGATCCGACAGTGACGAAGAATGAAGTAACCCTACAACCTTGCAAAATTCCACCTCCCATCCAGAAGGTGTGTCGAAGTTAGGAGTTGAGAAAAATCAGGGTCCCTTTAGGATTGCCCATCCATCAACCCCCCTTGTTAGGATATTCCGACACATAGGAAATAGTTAAGTTCAACTTGGTCTAGTATAGAGTTAGGTATAGAGTTAGGTAAAGTGTGTTTCTTTACCGTTGTACATTTTTGTAACTTACAATCCGACGGTCACGATATGTAGTGATCCGACGGTTCATTCTCTCCTCGGTATTACCGACACTTGATCCGTGGCTTGACACCCGATTGGTCCATGAATTCTATTTAAAGCGCATGGAGGGGCATTTGTAGGTTAACCGTGCATGAGAGAGGCTTATGTAAATTTTCATTCTTTTATTAATAAATTGCCTGTAGTAGCCA
>APFE031474007.1:135877-191498 GCA_000404065.3 Pinus taeda
ACCTTCTCAGGATCCTCAACATCCAAGATGGGTCCGTGCTACTCGGGATGCAGCAGGTGATCTTGCCGGTGATCCTACAGATCAGTGACGTACACGTTCTCAGTTTGAAAGAGCCTCTTCTTTACTGGCTCAAGCTCCAGAATCATGATCCTGACACTTTTGCAGAAGCTTCAGGCCATCCACATTGGGAAGCAGCTATGAATGAAGAATATCATTCATTGTTGGCAAATGATACATGGGATCTTGTTCCTCTACCAAAGGGATGCAAACTTGTTAGATGAAAGTTTACAGAACCAAGTATGGACCAGATGGGAAAGTTGATAAACATAAAGCTCGTCTTGTTGCTAAGGGTTTTTCACAGGTTGAAAGCATTGACTACACTGAAACTTTCTCCCCTATTGCCAAAACGAACTCTCTCCGCCTTGTTCTTTCCCTTGCTGCCTCTTTAAAATGGGAAGTCCATCAGATGGATGTTAAATCTGCCTTCTTGCATGGGGACTTGCATGAAGAAATCTATATGGAACAACCCATTGGCTTCATCCAAACAGACTCTAGCCTTTTATGTCGACTTAAAAAATCTCTTTATGGTCTCAAGCAAGCTCCTCGGGCTTGGTATGCCAAAATGGATAGCTTTCTTTTAGAATCTGGCCTTTCTAGGTGTTATTCTGACAATACTGTCTACACCAAGAAAGTGGGCAACTCTCTTATCATCCTTGTTCTTTATGTTGATGATCTTATTCTTACTGTTAGTGATCCCAACCTTATAAACCATGTGAAGTCCAGCCTTAAAAAGAAATTTGAAATGACAGACTTAGGACACTTACACTATTTTCTCGGTCTTCAAGTCTTGCAATCCAAGGGGGGTATTTCCCTTTCCCAGTCCAAGTATGCTTGTGATATTCTTCGTCATTTTCACATGGAAGATTGTAATCCAGCTCCTTCTCCCTTTCAGTCTGGAGTCAAACTTTCAGTCTCTTGTACTTCTCCTGAAGTTGATGCTACCTTATACCGTCAACTTGTAGGAAAACTCTTGTATTTAACCCATACTCGTCCTGACCTTTCCTTTGCTGTTGGCCTTGTTGCTCGTTTTATGCAAAACCCCCGTGAAAGTCATTGGAAAGCAGCTAAAAGAATACTTCATTATGTTCGAGGTACAGTACAGTTTGGGATTCATTACAGTGCCAAAGCAGCTCCTCTATTAGTTGGTTTCACTGATTCTGATTGGGCTGGTGACCCTAATGATCGGAAGTCTACTGCCCGTTATGTCTTCACTCTTGGTTCAGGACCTATTACATGGGCTTGTAAGAAACAAGCTGCCATTTCTCCTTCGTCAGCAGAAGCAGAGTATCGTGGTGCCGTGGAAGCTAGTAAGGAAGCCTTGTGGCTTCGTCAGATCCTATCAGAATTTGGCTTTGAGCAGCAGCATCCGACTACACTTTGGTGTGATAATCAAAGTGCCATTCAGCTCTGCAAAGATCCAGTTCAGCATCAGTGCAGCAAACACATTGAACTTCACATGCACTTCATCAGAAAGCTCATTCATGACCATGTTCTTGAAGTGCAATATTGTTCAACAGATGATCAGGTTGCAGACATCTTCCCAAAGGCTCTCACAGAGGCGAAGTTCACTAAACTTCGATATATGCTTGGAGTTCAGGAAGTTGTCACTAAGGGGGGATAGGCTCTAGTGCCTCCTTCCTTCTCCTATTGTGTCATATTTGTAAATCCTTCAATCCTTCCCAAGTTGTTCTTAAGGGCGGATGTTAGGATATCCCGACACATAGGAAATAGTTAAGTTCAACTTGGTCTAGTATAGAGTTAGGTATAGAGTTAGGTAAAGTGTGTTTCTTTACTGTTGTACGTTTTGTAACTTACAATCCGACGGTCACGATATGTAGTGATCCGACGGTTCATTCTCTCCTCAGTATTATCGACACTTGATTTGTGGCTTGACACCCTATTGGTCCATGAATTCTATTTAAAGCGCATGGAGGGTCATTTGTAGGTTAACTGTGCATGAGAGAAGCTTATGTAAATTTTTATTCTTCTATTAATAAATTTCCTGTAGTAGCCACGTTGGCGTAGGCCGTGGACTGTTTCCCTCTCTGAGGGTTTTAACCACGTCAAAATACTAGTGTATTGATCTATGATCTGTTTGTGAGCGGTGTCCTTTTGGTGTTCTGTCTGAGGAACTTACCCTGTAAATTCCTACACCCCATACGCCTCCCCATAATTCCCCGACCCCCTGCCCTCCACCTAGCCCACTGAGAAGGAAAATGGTCAATGAGATTAAGTTATCTATTTTTTAAGGACTAGGATCGAACGATCCTGATTAGTCATGGTTTGTAGTTGATGTAGTATGGACAACAAGACTGATCACTAGTGATGATGTAAATAGGGTGCAACTCATCATGTCATTGTGAGAAAGAGCCCTAACATGCTATATGAAATATTTTGTGGCTAATATGGTTGCTTTGTTGGATGAAATTAAGAAAGCACTAGTATGAGATGTGAAAGCCAAAATTAGAATCATAGTACATCATGAAGCTAAAACAAATAAAAAAGAAAACAATTGAATGCGTGTGGGAGTTGGATCAACAATTCAAGGTATTGATGGGTAATGTAAGTTGTAATATACACACAGAAACACATAAGGAATGGTTCATAGTGGCTCTACTGCCACATATTGGGTTACGTTTGACAGAAAAGAACATTGCACTCAAGTTGAATTATTGGAGATTGCCACGAAGCTGGAAGCTTCGACAATTGGAGATACTCATGCAAGAGTACAATAGATTCAGAGTCATCCAGCCAATTTAACCTTGGAATTGCAAGATCTCAAGAAAGGCAAAGAAACATGATCAAAAGTATGGTGTATAAAATGCAAAGTGTAGGGCCATTATAAGGATCAATGCCCTCTTTTCAGAGATTATTTGGCATGTGGAGAACCTAATCCTGTAAACCCAGGGATGTGGTGTGAGATTTTTATAAAGAGAGGCCAACATCACTCTAAATATTGCTACCTATTACAAAATTATGTGCAGACCCTGAAGAAGCTATTTTTAAACATTGTAGCTCAATAGGTCCTGATGAGAAAAATTGTCGAAGTTATGACTTGATGATGGAGTGCATTGTTGATACTTATAGACTGCAAGATGAAGGACATACGCACAAAGGATCAGGCTAGCATTTTGGTCATAGAGGCTTTCAAGGATGAGTACGAGGATGAGGAGATGGTCGAGGACATCAGAAGATTATCTATTATAATTGTGGATAGGCATGACACTTCGCAAGAGGCTATTAGAATCCTACGATAACCTGTAGCTATTGTAGTTCTTTTGACCATGTGATATAAGAATTCCCCATCCTTATTGCGAAGATGTACGAGAAAATAAACCAACAGGATGCAAAAAATATTCAAATGATGATAATTGAGCCAAGGGGGGATGAATCATGCATTAGTATTGTAATGAGAAGTGGAGTTGCGACTGGAGATGATAAAGCGAAAGGGAAAAAGAAAGCTGAAGCTACATGGATAAGGAAAACTATTGAAAAGGCTCTTTCCTCTGATGTTCAGAAGGAAAAACAAGTGTTCGTGGACGTGAGGAAAAGTTTTATGAATGATGTGACCTTGACCTCTAGTGTGCAACCGAGTCAAAAGTATAACTATGAGATAGTACCAGTTGCAACATAAGATGTGGATTTGGATATCTTGAAGTATTTTCTTTAGACTTGCATGAAGTTGTTGAGAAATTAGATGGCCAAAGAGGGATTGGAGGAATTGATAGACTCTTGTGCTTCTAAATAGTTACCATAGAGTGAGATGCACATAATGAATAATTTACATAGACACAAGAAGAGAAATGAAAAATAAATGAGGCTTACTGCACAAATTGGAGAATATGACATGGACTAGGTTATCTTGGATATAGGATCTAATGCCAATGTATTTCCAAAGAAAACTTGGGAGTTGATGGGTAAGCCAAAGCTGCAATGGTAAAATATTCAACTGAAAATGGTTAATCAACATAATATTCTTCCTCTAAGAATATTGTTAAGTATTACTTTAGACATTTATGGAGTGTGCACTACAACTTACTTTGACTATAGCCCCTCATTAGGAGGATCTGAGAGTGAAGAAGAAAGAAGTAACCCTACAATCCTCAAAAATTACCCCTCCCATCCAGAAGGTGTGTCGAAGTTAGGAGTTGAGAAAAATCAGGTCTCCTTTGGGATTCCCCATCCATCCACTCCCCTTACACCCCATACCCCTCCCCATAATTCCCTAACCCCCTCCCCCTCCACCTAGCCCACTGAGAAGGAAAATGGCTAATGAAATTAAGCTATCTATTTTTTAAGGACTAGGATTAGAGGACCCTAATCAGTTATGGTTTATGACTGATGCAATATGGACAACAAGACAGATCACTAGTGACGATGTAAATAAGACGCAACTCATCATGTCATTGCGAGAAAGAGTGCTAACACACTATATGAAATACTTTGTGACTAATATGGCTGCTTCCTTGGGTGAAATTAAGAAAGCACTAGTATTAGAATTCAAGAAGCCAAAAATAGAAAACAATTGAATCTGTGTGGGAGTTGGATCAATGATTCAAGGTGTTTATGGGTCAAGTAAGTTATAATATACCCCCAGAAAAACATAAGGAATGATTGATAGTGGCCCTACTGTTAGGTTACCTTTGACATAAAAGAACATCATTATTCAAGCTAAAGCATTGGAGATTGTGATGAATTTGGAAGCTTCGACAATTGGAGATACTCATGCAAGACTAAAGTAGATTCGAAATCATCTACCAAATTTAACCTTGGAATTGCAAGATCTCAAGAAAGGTAAAGAAACATGATCAAAAGTATGGTGTGTAAAATGTAAATCAGAGGGTCATTATAAGGATCAAATGATGATAACTAAACCAAGCGGGGATGAATCATGCATCAGTATTGTAATGAGAAGTGGATTTGTGACTAGATATGCTGAGGCTACGTGGATAAGGAAAACTATTGAAAAGGCTCCTTCCTCTGATATTCAGAAGGAAAAACAAGTGCTCATGGAGGTGAGGAAATGTTTTATGGATGATGGGGCCTCAACCTCTACTTCGCAACCGACTTAGAAGGATAACTATGTGATAGTACCAATTGCAACATAAGATGTGGATCTCAATATCTTGAAGTATTTTCTGTAGACTTGCATGAATTTTTTGAGAAATCAGATTGCCAAAGAGGGATTGCAGGAATTGATAGACTCTTGTGCTTCTAAAGAGGTACCATAGAGTGAGATGAGTGCAATGAATAATTTGCATATACATAAGAAGAGAACTAGAAAATAAATGAGGCTTACCACAAAAATTGGAGAATATGACATGGACAAGGTTATCTTGGATATAGGATCTGATGCTAATGTATTTCCGAAGAAAACTTGGGAGTTGATGGGTAAGCCAAAGTTCAATGGTAAACTATTTAACTGAAAATGGTGAATCAACATAATATTTTTCCTCTAGGAAGATTGTTAAGCATTACATTAGACATTGATGGAGTGTGCACTACCTCTTACTTTAAAGCAACGTAGATTGTGGAAGACAGTAATCCCTACCCCACATTGCTTGGATTGGATTGGACATTTGTTGGCATGCCTATGATTAACTTAAAGAAAAGGGAAATGATATTTGAAAGCAATAATATGAGATTTATTGTTCCCTTAGATCCATCGGAGGGAGCGAGGTATACTTAACCTTTCAAAGAAGAGTATATCATGGATGACATCAACAACATTTATCAAATAACAATAAAAGAAGAAGAATTGATTAACCCTACCATAAATGGAAAACTGACTTGGGAGAAAGATAGTTCCTGAACTTTGTATTAGAAAGAGGAATTAGAGAAATGGAAAAATAGGTTTCTTGAAGTGTCTACAATGTGACATGCAAGGGTCACTAAAGAAGTGCACTACATGAGAACTGAGGTATGTGATTTTCCTTTGTTAATGGTTTGGGTAAGATAAATACTTTCTTTAGAGATTATGAAAGACAAGTACTTGAATGTCAGAGATTGTTAGATATGGATCAAGCACTGAGGCTACTCCTGCTAGATGGTGGGGTACACATAAGAAGAATATAAGAAACTCACGACAATGTAGAAAATTGATGTGGGTAAGGCTTGGTCAAGCAGAAATATAGCTCATAGATAAGTATGATGGATAGACTAATGATAGAGACCACATATAGCTCTTTATGGAAGCTTCGAAGGAAATTCCACGAGAAGAATAGGCGCATGGATTCATCAATACCCTGGAGACAATTCCTTAGAATCGGTATCTGGAAACAGAGCTTCAACATGGTACTGCTAGCTAGGAAGAAATAATTGATGGATTTATAATGAAATTTAGATTTGAAGATGACTATCCACATATAGATGCAACTCTGACTATAGTTAAGAAGAATATTTTTTAGAATGATGTTCCAGTTCTATGGCAACCTAATTGGGTTGTGTAAATATGTAATGTAATGGAATGTTATAATCTCACTGCGGAAGAGGATGAAGATCCTCGCAATATTGACATAAAATAATCGGAAGGTTATTGCAAAGTAAATGGACATGAGATAGAGATGCCTAATATAATGAATCCATTAAAGACGAAGAAGGTGAATATAGGGTTAGAGGCTGAACTGAAGTAAGCAACAATAGGAGATTACTAGGATGAAGACACACTGAGCAAGATAAAAAATCTCTTTCATGAATATCATGAGTTGTTCCCCACTAAGTTTTTAGAGATGAAGGGCATAGTAGAATATTTTGGAGTTATGAGGATTTCTCTCAAGCCTAATGTGAAGCCTATCAAGTAGAGACCTTATAGACTTAATCAAAAATACAAACCGAAAGTGAAAGAAGAGGCGAAGGTGAAAGAAGAATTGAAAAAAAATTTAGCAGCTAGGATAATCGAACCTGTTGAAGAGTCTAAATGGATAAGTCCCATGGTGGTTCATGAAAAGAAGGCAAAAGGAGAGATCTGAATTTGTGTTTACTTAAGGAAATTGAATGATGCATGCCTGCATGATCCCTTCTGTACACGATTTACATATGAAGTATTGGACAATGTAGCAGGAGAGGAGGGCTATTCTTTCATAGAGGGCTTTTCAGGATACCATCAAATCATAACTACACTAGAAGATAGACAGAAAATGACTTTTTTATAGAATGGGGATCTTACCAGTACACAATGATGCCTTTTGGATTAAAGAATGCGCCTGCTATCCTTTATAGAGTTGTAGTTGTGATGTTTAAAGAACATATACATAAACTTTGGGAAGTATACTTCGAAAATTGGATAGTCTTTGGGCTATTAAAGAAGAATGGGGAAAGATTAAGGTTGATCCTGGATACATGTAGGCAGTACCAGATCTCATTGAACTTAAATAAATGCATATTTTGTGCACCATTTGGTATATTTTTGGGACATGTAGTTTGTAAACATAGATTAATGGTGGATCCCACAAAGATAGATGTTATTGTGAACCTTCCAGCATCGAAAACAATAAGACAAATGCACACAACACTAGAACACACTAGCTACTATAGAAAATTTATAAATGGGTATGTATAGATAACTATGGCAATGGAGAAATTGGTGAAGAAATACATGACTTTTCAGTGGAGGGAATAGTGCCAGAAGATCTTAGATGTACTAAAGGAGAAAGTTTTATTGAAGAAGTAGCTAGAGTAGGTTGTTATGTAAAGAGACAATGCATGGAAACAGTGATAGGAGTTGGAAAAATCCATCGAAGATACATGTAGCACAGTTGCAGATGTGAAGTTCCATGAGGAGGAACCACCAACATAGAAGGTTGTGAAGCTTGCCCTCATGACCAAGGAATCAAAGAATACACTTGAAAAGATAAAATTCTAGTTTGAAGTGTAGATATCATAGCCACAAATAAGGTTTTAGCCAACCAAGCCACTAGTAGTGAGGGAGAATAGGAAGAAAGATATAAAAGCAACATTGAAAGGAAACTCTGACATAGTGGTGAACTACAAAAAACTACTAGATGACATGATGCAAATTTGGACCTTACTTCAGGAGGATCCAAACATCTAGAAGATTGACGAGGAAGTACAGATGAAGAAGAAAAAGTGCAACGAGATCTTGGAAACTGTGAAGACCCTACCAGTCTTATAGAGTCTCGCTAGTATTACTGAAAGAAAGAACCTCCAAAAGCAAATGGATGATATTTGGAGGAAGAAGAAAATTTTGCAATAGACAAATTAGTTGTGTAAAGATGATGCCCTTTAACTTTCTCAGGCAATCAATGAAAGTCTCAAATAGTTGAAGAAAAGGGAGATAGGAATATTGTATAAGGTTGTTGACCGAACCACAAAAGCATTATTGGAAGAGGTGGGCTGAGAGGAGACAAAAATGGAAGAGACATTCTCGTAATATGAAATGTAAAATGGAATTGAGATGAAAATCAAGGGAAGTGACTCGGGATGAGTCATAGGTGAGTGTTGCATAGTGTCTAGTGACTATGGGGTGGGTCAAAGTCCCTTATTTTGTAACAGGTTTTGGGTATTAGTCCATTGTTTTGTCGAATCCATGGTATGTGGACCATGATATTGTAGTAAGGAAATCTATATAAAAAGATGTAATAACTTATCGAATATATCTAAGGATAGATAGAATTCATAAATTGATCATATTTTCTATCTTGTGTCTTTATTTTCGGGAAGGCTCTGCAACTCTACATAGCCAGGCTCTCCTGGTTAAGTTTTGAGTAGCTACCCTATTAAATAGAAATAATTTTAAATTATACTCTAGCCAAAAATTCATTTTATTATTTATAACATTATTTTGTTATTTCAGATAATGTTTTTGGCGATAATCACATCAAAATTCAAAATTCATTTGTTTACGAATTTGGAACCAGCAAGTGTGATTCATCTTGTTTTGACAATGAACCACACTTAAACTCTTAGAAAAATAAATTTTAATGTAATTATGGCCAAAAACATTATCTCAAAAACTTATATTTTATTAGTTAAACATATTTCATTAAAATAAACATGTATCAACTAAGCGCGCAAAACAAATACAAAAATGATCACTAAACAAACTGGTTATATTGTTGACCGGTACTTTTCAAGCCACCATAACTGGACAACTTGCGATGAGGCAAAAATCATTTTATAACATCGTCGTGATTAACCAGTGACAATTACGATGGATGTTGCAGGGCGAGTCTGAACATAAATGTGTTCGAGTTTTTTCGCCATCAATTGCTGGCAGTGTAGTACAATGTCAATATCATAGATATTGGAGGAAAATCATCCTTAATGTGTTTATTTTTATCTTCTAGTATTAGAGTTTTTGTTGAATTTTTATACTCATTTTATTAAAAATAGATTATCTAAATTAGCTGCCATTTTGGGATCCATTCTGAATTTATTTAAAAAAATAATGATTATAGTTTTGATGTAATGGAAAACCTCAATAAAATATCAAAGTCTTATTAGAGACTTTGCCAAGTTTAATGCCTTATTTGGATTTGGGAGGATTTTAAATTTTCACACTCACCTCATTGAAAATCAATGAGATATCTGAGATTCATCTTAAACCATTTAAAAAAATAATAAGAATGGTTTAAAAATTTACTGACCATGCAAGTTTGATGTAATGAAAAACATCAATAGATTTATGCCAAAGTAACATCAATAATATCAGTATCAGGGGACAATGAGAATGAACTTACCCATCAAGACTACTCTTCGCCTTTGAACAAGATCCTTGACATTTAACCCTTAAGGTAAAGCTTCAGCCACATGATTAGTATGGAGAAATGTATAGACACTACAAGAAGTCCGACGGCGGTCATGCCGAAATTTCGTATCCAAAATCAGTGACCCCACTACGAAAGTGGTTAGGATTTAGCTTCGCACTTTAAAATTGCTGAAGACGCTGATTGGGCACATGACTGTGCTGCCTTCAGAATCCGCATGCTTGCTTGCATTCAAAAAATTACAATAGTCGTAGGTGAGAAGAAGCACAAGACGAAGAGAATAAACGATGACGGTGGGGTGCCTGATGATTGAATGTTACTTTGACAATCATTACATTATTGAACTATGCATGTAACCATTTGATGTTATAATCATCACTATGTCTATAATTAGTAAATACCCTACTTTTTTATCTTGATATCTCTAACTGGTAAATATCCTGCAATTTAATCTCAATGTCTCCACCACTTCATAAGGTTATTTCAAGTTCTCTGGATTGTTTTTGGATAGAATATGATTATGTGTTTTGCTTTTCTTTTCCAATGGGCTGTAGAGGAGCCAAAGATTATTATGGAGCCCAAGGGTATTATGTTCTAAATGTTAATTAATTATTCTCTTTAAAATATAATTCATTTATTATAAATAGTAATTTAATATTTTTTTTATTATATAAAAATACTTGTAAATATTTTTTTAAATGATTAATTAATATGGGGTATTTTTATTTCGACTATTGATTCATTGAATATTTGGCAATTGGAGGGACATGGGTGCAGTTAATTATTTTTCGAATATTAGGCGAATCAGCAATAGATAAGCTCAAGGATCAAGATGTGTATACATTGATAAATAGTATAAAGTATGTAGGGTGCGAAGAAGGAGAGGGGAGGAGTACTTTATAGCTGTGAGGAAGGCAAAGTGTTGGAGGGACCTTGGTCATATAAGAAATAATCAAATGGAAATATATAGTCTCTACTAGGGACTTTTGTAAAGAATATTAGGGGGACACATTTATTGTTATAGGAGATTCTCTCCTAATCAAGTGGTAGACATATGCAGTAATATGGTCTCTACTAGGGACTTTTGTAAAGAATATCAAGGGGACACATTTATAGTTATAGGAGATTCTCTCCTAATCAAGTGGTAGGCATATGTAGTAATATGGTCTCTACTAGGGACTTTTGTAAAGAATTGCAGGGGGACACATTTATTCTTATAGAAGATTCTCTCTTAATCATGTGGTAGACATATGTAGTAATAAATGAAACTGGAATAGGAGATTCTCTCCTAATGTAGTGGTAGACATATGTAGTAATAAATGAAACTAGAACAACATTCTTTGAAGGAGTTTGGGGTTAGTTCTTAGCCAAGCTAAGTTCATAGCAACGTGGGAACAATCCCTAGTTTCTAGAAGAAAATGTACTACAATATTAACACAATGTTGTGTAAGCAACCATGTGTGACTTGGTTAACGGCTCTCTGCCAAAAGAGAAATGTACTGAAAACATCACTAAAATAATTAGGGAAATTGGTGATGATACTCCTTCCAAAAAGTATTTCCATGTCCTAAAAGAGAAATGTATTGAAAACATCACTAAAAGAATTAGGGAAATTGGTGATGATACTCCATCCAAAAAGTATTTCCATGTCCCAAAAAATTTCAATGTAGAAGCACAGAAGTATGAGGGTGGTATAAATTGAAGATAGGTGAATTAAAGATTAATGGTCAAATGAGGCCTCCTATAATTCTCTAATGGTAGATGAAGTTTATTAAAAAAATTAGTTAAATTGATTGATACAAGAAAATATATAAATGGAAAATTTGGGGACCTAGGTGACTTTGTGGCAACCTCGAGGAAACACCTACATGCAAACAAACCATTATAAAAGATTTCATTATCAATTAATAGTGTTATGTGTTGTACATTTTGTATTTTGTAGAGAAGTTTCCTAAGGCATTCACCTACAAAATTTTTTTTTTAACTCGAGAAAATAATGTATTCCCAATAAAAAGAAAAAACACTTAAGGAAATTTTGACTAGTTAACTTTATAATACTTATGTATTTTCTAAGAACTAATCTATGAATTACACACTACAAAATACTCTTTCAAAATTTAAAAAAAAAAAAAAAAAAAAACAAACTAATACAAAACATATATACATTATTGACTACCCCAAATAACTCTCATTTAATAAATCAACTATACTTGCTAAATATTATATATAACCTAATTTTTAATATACAATTGTTACTCTTGTGCACCATTAATAATATCATGATTAACCTCCAGTCGCAAAAATAGGGATGCTCATACAAATTCTAATCTGATACGCATTATTAAATAATAATTAATTAAAATTCGAGGTTAATCGATTATCCCAAATTCGAGCTGGTAAAAAGAAATTTAGAAGGCAAGTCACCACAACTTAGCGTAGTGTTGTCAGGGGTTATATTTGACAGGTCCCTGACCGTCACAGAAAAAAATTATGAAATTTTTATTTTTAAACCACCCTTCATATAATTTTTAATATTTATTTTTACTTTGTATGATATGATTTCTGTAAATACATACTCTATAAAAATTTATTATTTTTTATATTTTGTTTGACATTTTTAATATATAATTTTTATATAATCAATAAAAAAAAATTTATTATAAATTAATTAGATATAATGAATTTCATTCATTAATTAAAAACATTTAAAAGAATTTTATAACAATTTCAAGAAAAATATATTAATGAGGGGAAATTTGTAAATAATTAAATAATAGTTTTCTAAAACAAGAAATTCAAGTGAGCCGGTCATTTTGCTTCCGCTAACGGCAATGTATGACATAATTTAGAATATTTTAAAATATTTAAACATTTTAACTAAATATTTCAAATGTGACACTTCATAAGTAAATAGGTTGGTAATGGAATGATAATTCATTTTCTCATAACTCCATATTAGAAAAACTTATATTTATGAAGTTATAGAGTGTCATATTCTCATAAGAAAAACACTGCATAACTCGGATAAGAAAAAACTTAACAATCTAATGTAACATATTGTTCGTTTATATCTATGTCTATTTTTAGAGATATATGTTTTTATCAGATTTTCTCCAATTTACGAAAAGTATAAGGTTGTACAATCTACCTTTTTTCAAGAAAGCCATGCAATTTGTAACTCTTCCCACTTCTAAGCAGACCTGTTCTAGCTCAATAATGGGAGAAGAGCCACACAGTGAGATGATATTTTACAATGGTAGAAGCTATTAAAAAGATACAAGATGGACTTATGAGATTGACCCTTTACTATCATCCACAAAATATATTATATGCATTTCATGCGAATATGTCAAGGGAGGGAAGGCCGACAAACAAAAATATCAATAGAGGAAGACAATTTTTTTGTATATGTCTCATTCAAATAAATTATTCATGGTTTTTATTTTTCATGTAAATAATATTTCATGCCGGCAAGAATAAAATATTTTTTAGGGTTGTAGTCTATGTAACAAAATTGAAAACCATTACAATAATATACTTAATATGAATTCAACATGTCACTTGTAAGAATTGAAACATTGTAGGAAGTATAACAATCGTTCCTCCCAACTACATAAAACATGTCAATTGAAAGTTTATATATTATTATTATTATTATTTAATACTAAATTAAATTTAGTTGGACCAGTTTACATGTTGGATATTATCATTTGTTCAATAATTTGATAGGATGTTATCTAGGTTTTATATAGCATGATTGAGTTAAGATTATATGACTCTGGTATCAAATTATTGTAAGGTTTGATGAGTTTGGATATTTTTTTTTTACAGTGAAAATTTATACTTTATTTCCATTTTCAAATTTTCAAATTTTCTATATTTTATATATGAAATTTAAACTAAGTAAAAGATAATCTCCAAATAAACCAACTAATTTCTATTTAATTAATACAAATTGATGCAAGTTCCACTGAATAAAAAAAACTCTAAATTTTCCATAGTACAAAATAAAATTTTGCTCTTTTTCAAAGAATTGGTTTCAAGTTGGTTTCTTCTGAGAATTTATCTTTTAGAAATGTTATTCAAAGTGCAATTTTTAAGTATTTAAATGTGTTGTTTTATAATTAGCATTCACCTTTTTGGCATTATTCAGAAAATTATGATTGTTGGACGTGTTCTCCAGCACCCATTGGAAAACATTCACTGTAGCTATTGTAAGTAAAATACTCACAAAAAAACAACTATTTTGTAGATTCAGACTTCGACTGTCTATCTAACTTATCCCGGTAGAATTTGACTTGGGATTAACATGAAGATATTATCAACTATGATCTCAACTAAACTAATCTATTTTTTTAAGGTTAATTAAGATAAGGATGATGTATTCTGAATAAAATGCAATGAAAATAGATGATACTTATGATACTCTACTTATGTTGTGGTTGTGTTTGCATGAACTCTGTAAACCCTCTAGAATAATAATCCATATCTTCTTCCAATGTTGTTGCTTCTCTGTGATGATTGGCCCCTTGGTGAGCCATATTCTCATGTTCCTCTTCAGAAAAATCAACATATATATTTCCCTGCATCTCTTGAGTGTCAGACGATTGTTTGTCGGGACTATCTTCCATGTATAAGCGATGAGGAATCTGATCCAGCTGCTCCTTTCTTTCTCTTGCAAGTAGTTGCAGTGGAGGCCTTCTATATTGTTGGTTATAGCCCTAGTTGTTGGCTTGAGCATTCTGCCTGGAGAGTGTTTTTGTTCTCGATTTAGAGCTTCCCAACCTTTTGTGATAAAATCTTGATGAGTTTGTCTAGATCTTCCCACTTAAAGTCTGATGATTCCCCAACTCAACCAGAGGAGGATGCCTCCTCTTTTCCTCTTTTAGGTTCAGTAGGTTCTTGATTTGCTCTCGGCTTCCCTATCGAGGCTAGATTGGCTTCCATTTCGAGAGAAACAATTTGAAGTTGGTCTCGACTGGTAGAATTCCTTTCTCTTAGGGTAAAGCCAACATCAAAGTCAAAGGCTCCCAAGGAAACCACTCGAGATGCGACCGGGGGAGGCTTTATGTCGACTAGTAGGCTATTGAACTGCTTAAAGAATCTTTTGCTAAATTTTGTAGTATCCTCCTTCGAATTTTCCTTTATTGCATTGAACTCGGTGAGGAGGTACTCATGGTTCCTCTTTTCTCCCCATTTCTGGGTGAAAGAGTTTTCAAGTTGCTCCCATGTAGGGATGGAGGCATTAGGTAGGGATTTGAACCATTTTCTAGCCTCTCCATTGAGGGATTGTACAAACAATGTCATAACCACATCCAAATGTTCCAGATTTATGTTCTCGACAAAAGCACTAAAGGTTTCAATGTGACTTTGTGTCGTGTTATCATCTTCCCCATTGAACCTAGGCAGATGCTTTAGGTAGTCTTAGTGCATTTCACTCAGACGCTCGGGTAGATCAAGAGGTGCATACTTATTGAAAAAAAAGCCAGGGGAGCCATCTAGACTAGTGGAGGGAGATTCAAATTTGCTTGAGGGACTAGGGTTAAGACCATAAGGGTTGTAAGGGAAGGAGGGTATGTCAGGGCCTTAGGAGTAAGTCCTCAATACTTAGCAACAATAGGCTGAGAACTGGAAGAGGGAACTTCGAAGGCTGGTGAGATGGTAGCACAGTCTGGGGGAGTTTTCTCTTTCCAAACATTCTGAAAAATCAATTTTCCAAAGTCAGATATAAATGGATCTTTATGATGGGATGTATCTGAGCTAGTATGAGGCCTTTTAAAAGCCAACGTTATGAATGATAATGAGGGGTGTCGAGTCGCCAAGATGATATGGATGCAATCATAACAAACTTTGATCACCTATTCAAAGAGTGTTTCCGCTTGTCATATCCCAGGGGAAAGAATCCTTCAATAAGCTCCCCGACAACGACGCCAAGAGATATTGTATCTCGCACAGACAACCTTGGATTGCTTCAAGACCAATGCCTGGGCACATCTAAATTGGTGTGTCTCAAATGATTTACAGGAAACTGGAGACAACACTTACGATCTATAGATACATATGTACATAGGAAATAGGTTGGTTCATTAATCCAAAGAAATGAAACATAGATTTCTGATACTTCTTCACTAATTGAGATCTCATAGATAACCATAAAAATAGTGGAGGAAAAGACCTTCAAGGTCTTACAATATAATAATATTTTGTAGAGTGGGAGAGAGAGGATAAGAGAGAAGAGTAACCCATCACATAGAGCATAAGGCTTCAAGACTTCTATATTCAACACACAAAGCTTGGGGCAGTAAGGATTTCTATGCTTACTTGGGTTACACACAGAAATAATGAATGAAGAAAGAACTGAGAGCCATCATTCATGTGTTGTAAATTTAAAGATATAATCTTAGTAGTTCTCACAAGCATATACATAAACAATGTTTAGACAAATGAATCTGTGAAACAGCTACAAGCATTTGCATTAACATATAGATACTAATGAATTTGTGAGGGAGCTTGAAACCCATCGAGCAACAATAATTACATGAATTCAAGGAAGAAGCATGAACATAAATGAGTTAGACAAAGGGGACACATACTGTAATCCTTTGAAGAGGGAATCACCATTGTTTCATTGATATTCTAAAAAGATTTGTATTTGCAAAGGAAATACAGTCTGAAATTATAACATGCAGTGTTTTCGCTAGAATTTATGAACCTAAACTAAGTCTTGCTTTTCCATATTTATTTGGACAGGGGAGAAAGAAGCTACATTACAACAAAAATATCTATCCCCTAGACTTAGCTATCAAGTCGACTAGCTGTATTAGTCGTGAATGGCTTTGTGGCCCAAAAAGATATTACAGAAATAAAAGGAAGGCATGTTATAGGACAAAACTAAGTAAATAATTGGATAGAACAGTAAATGAATGTCTTTGTGCCCCTCTTGTGATTGCATCAGCCTTAGTTTGCAATTTGTTCATGGTATGGCCTCTTGTGCTACTCAACTGACCACGTCGCTTCTGCCTCTACTGTTGAGATGCCTTGTTCTGTGAAGTGGGGGTTGAGTCAACTGGAAGCGCTTGCCTTTGCAGTCCATTGATGTGTAGAGGGATGATGCCTCATACAAAACCATTAATCCTCCTGAATCCTGTGTACTACTCCATCCTTGCACAATGTTTCCTTAAAGTCTCCTCGCTGTTGGCCCATCTGCCCATTAAACCTCTGTACTACACCACCAGTTCCTTGACATGGTGGGTGAGCCGCATTCCATGGAAACAACATAATCATGTGGGCACGGGCTTTTTCCTCTGAAACATGTTAAAACAGGCATTTTTTGGATTTCCCCTTCATCCCCCTTTATTGTAGCCCTTCATGTGTCTTTCCTCATATGACCAGGAGCTGGGATCAGGGGTTGAGCCCTCAAGTGCTAAGGCCCTCGGACCCATGACTGGAGGCCTTTTCCTTTGTTATTGATTCCTCCCACATATCGGCGCTTCAAAACTATTTTTCCTTGCTCTATGCTTTTCACTTGGCGCGGGCCGATAGTCCAAACGCAAGGTCCCTATAGACCCTTCCTTAATCCTTTATCGCATTCGGGGGATGTGCCCACATATCGCAATTGCATGTTGGAGGAGAAGGCCCCTTACCATTTTCTTTGGAGTGGGCCGACAGTCCAGATGCAAGGTCCTTATAGACCCTGCCCTAATACTTTATCACATTCGGAAGGGAAGTCTCGCATATCGCAATTGCACTGCACCAATGTCTTAAGCCTTTTTCCTTTAACCATTGTGATCGCCAATCTGCAGGGTGATATCATCACTTCCACGTGTCAACTTGTGAGTGGTGACACATGGCACCGGAAATGGCCCCATGTCACCCCGAAAAAACTGAAACCAGGTGACACGTGTCCTCTGCCATGTCTTCAACTGTACTGCCACGTCACTGTTGAGGTTAGCTTCCCTGTCAGTGGAGAGGGCTAATCAAAGGCCATCACATGGTCCCTTGGAGGAGAGAGAAAAGGGTCCGTCCAACCCTGTTTTGCCTGCCTCTCCTGTGTTAGACCTTTTTGGACCTCCCATGATGATTTCTCGTTTTATTGCAAGATCGGTTATTTTCAACAATTTGTGATTACAACCTCTGCCGATTGCCGATGCAATGTGGAAGAGAGAGAAGGGAGAGGCCCGATCCTCATTTTGTCGACCTTTTCATTTGTAAATTGTTTTCTCGGCCCCCCCATGATGTTACACAAAAATCGTAAATTAGCGATTTATAGGTCTTTAAAGTTTTTAGAACCCGCCTATATGTCGAACTGCGGAAATGTCATGATGTGGGGTTGCGAGGATGTGGGATTGTGCCACATGGAAGAGAGAGCAAAGGGGAGGCTTGACCCCTGTTTTCGTATGATTTTCTTTGTTAACACTTTTCAGCCACCCTTCTTGGTGGTGCATCATAATATCGCAATATCGCTCCTTGCATGTTTTTGGAGTATGTTGTGACTGATGGACTGTTGGGACTGTGATACATCGATTATGCAATAAAAGTTGTGCTCGGACCCGCCATCCACAGATATGCGATATCGACGATCGGTGGATCGATGTTCCTTCCAGCATTAGTGCTCCTAACCCGCCTGGACCCACCGATGCCGCTACGCAATTGATATCGGCCCTCAGGACCTTCGATTACTATTTGACTCCGCAGTTAGTCATTTTCTGAGTTTGTTTGGCTTTTCCAAGGTAGACTTCAAAATGCCTTAACTTCTGCTCCATGATTCCATTCTTGGACTTCCATATGCCGTTTGGAAAGATCTTCCCAAGCACTACACAATGGAGAGGATCTGATTTGGCTCTAATAGCTTCTGTGGCTTGGGACAAAGGCTCCAAAATTCACTGCTCTTGGGCAACCTTGGCCAATTGAAACCCACAATGCAGTGAGTGACAACAAAACTATTAACTTTCATCATACTTAATCAATGGTCTCTTAGGCTTGTTGGTGAAACATGTGTAAATTGGGATACCCTTGTAGCATTGTAGAAGTTGCCCTAAAGTGAGAGCAGATTGCGTCGATGTGATAGTGGGTGCATCTCTTATGTGTTTGCTGCTTAACACCTTGACCCAAGCTTTCCAAGGCTGCTAATCCGGGTGGTAACATGGCTCATTCCATACAGTGATAATGACTTGAAGGCAGGCCCATCATAGATATGGTTGGATTGTTCGAGAAAAAACTAAAAGAGAGCATTAAAATAAAATGCCCAAAATGTGCATTCCATGTTGATATTAATAATTAAAAGAAATAGACACACACACATATATTAGTGTTTCAAGGCTTATGTGGCATTGTAGTGGAGGAAGGGACATACAAGAAAAGGAGGCAAACCGAGTAGGAGATATGAATGGGAAAATCTAGAGCCTATTGGTTGTACAAAAAGAGGGATAAAAACTTCTGAGGTCCTCATGTCATGGTGCTGAGTTTTTTCTTATTAATTATCTATTTGTAAGTTGGTTCATATGTTTGAGTTTGATGTTATCGTAAAAGTTGTTATATTCCTTGAGTTGTTCAAGCACTCCTGGCCAATTCCCTAAACTATGTACTCTGTCACAGTGAAAAGGATCATACCAAAAGGATCATACCATTTAATATTTGACAAATGTCAAAGATAAAGCTCAAGATTTCAATGGCACAATGCATCACTGGAAAAACTACTAGTCACTAGATGACAACAATGATTTCATATACAAACAAAATTTCGGATACAGTCAATTGGACAAATACCTCAGCCTTTAGGGTCAGACAGGCCATACACAAGCTCCAATTGGCTCCTTTGGTAGATGCATCATCAGCTTTGTTGCAAAAATTCTTTACGACAGCAAGCAATTCATTTACTAGAGAAAACATACACTGAGAAAAATGGGGTTCACTAATCAATTAATAAAGATGAAGTACTCAGAAAATAGCTTCATTGCTGAAAAAGTTTTATCTGGAAGCCAAATACGAATACCAAGATGTCATACTGCTCATAGCTATACTTCAAGAACCTCAATCAGAGAAAAATCCATTAATGAAATGGTTTCTAGTCTGAGAAAACACATGTTATAGCATCTGATGCATTCTGAATCAAATCTTTCATGGTCTTCTGAATCCAATCCTCCAAATGTGCATTACGAATCATAAATAACTCATATATATCTGACACTCGATTGATTGACCACCTTGTCTATTCTCTTGAACGCTTTAACAAAGAGATAGATCCTTAACATTTTAAAACAGGGAACTCATTTCTCTTTAAAGTTTCAGAAAATATACGACATTCTCCACAATATTTCTCAATAAATTTTTTTGAATGAGATAAAGAAATAAGAAATAATGTTAGATAATCATTAAAAGATGGAGAAACTTCTACTATGTTTGGACTGTTCAACTGGAGCTTGTTCAATAGGTCGCATCTGATTTAGATTTTCACTCTCTATAGCACTTAATTGCAATTTAGTAGCTTGAGGATTTACTCTACGAACAATCTTTCTGATAGAAACCCCAATGAACATCTCCATTTACATATTTTCTGAAATTTTTGTTTGAGATATGCACATTCTTGTTCAAGTTTAGCTACTCTAGACTTAACATTATCCATGTCTAATTTAAGAAATCGGTTTTCAAGAACACCAATTTCCCACTCTTCGTAGTCCTGGATCAACCTGAGTGTCATGAGTAGGTAAGATTGCATGAGAATTGGTTATGATGTTATCACTCCCCTCGGGACGCAAGGATCTTTCCATGGTTGTCCGTAAGTTTAACTGTTGAAGGAACAAAACTCGAATGATGGTTCTCAGTGGTAAGCGTTCATTCTGAGCTGCATGAGTACATGCATTTATTGAGAGCTTCTGACAGCTAATTATTCAGCATAGTTGCTCCTTTTCACTCTCCAGCAGCCAAGGATGTGCCTGTGGCATGGAAATTCAAACGAAGATCAAACAGTTAGTAAATAAATAGATGGAAGTTGGAACATTGGAACTTTGAAATAACATAAACAAGTTAAAGCACTGGTACACTGAAACTTTTAGTGCTAGTTATGCATGCGGATTTGACATAACATTCAGCAGAGTTTGTTAGGCGATTTAACAAAGATATAAAAGCTTGGGGTGAAATTGACAAAAGTTCATTTACTGAGGAATATCCAAAGTCGGGACAAATAATTAAAAATCAATATAAGATGTAAATAATATATAATTGAATACTAAATAAGATAGATTATAAAATGATTGATATAATGTGATGTGACAGTATACTTGTATTCATTGACTATTTATGATGGTTGATGGGTAATGTCCTGTGATTTTGATCTGTCACTTCATTTAGTTGTTATTATTATTATTATTATTTAATTTGATATTTATTTATATATCTTTTTCTCATGTAACCAAGCATTCTTTTACCACCCGAATCGTAATTCATGATAAAAGCCCTAATACACAATGCACAATCTGATGGGAATCTCCTAGGAAGATCACTCATGATTCATTGTCACCTGAACAACCTATCCTCTCACTTTAGGCCAACGCTCCTCCAACTCAGGCAGAGATTCCCTACTAGGATCACTGAGACTTAGTCAAAAGAGCACAAGCTGGTGTCAATGGTAGCCTTAGTAAAATATTTTTTTGGAGAATTTTTAGGGTTGTAAAATGACAAAAAAAAGGTGATGGATGGATATGAAGGTTAGTGCCAATATCCTTCTAGGGCTAGGAAGTTACGAGGAATCAAGTGGCAAGATCAGATCAAGAAGAAAACCCTCTTAGTTCAATTATCCTGTGTTTTGTTGATTAAGGCAAGAGGTTAAAACCTGGTAGCTCAATTAACCCTTTGACTAATCAAAGAAAATATGAAATCATAGCTGCACTAGAAGGGATCCCTCCAAGGGGAAAGCCTTCAACCACAAGATCAAATATGGCATGAAATATAATCAAAGCCCTTACTAAGGAACTTTGGAGTATGGCCTAACAAGGAGGATTAAAAATGATATCAAACCAACAAAGCAGTGTGTGTGAGAAGGATACATCCTCCTTAAATGACAAAGTTTCCCTTGTGGCAGTGTCGAGTAATCACTTTTTAATCATGTAGAAAATATAACCAAGAAAGAACAACTTCTAAATAAAAAAAATTCACCACATAGGTAAGCCCTTAACACCAAAAATGCTCCCATAAAAACATTTCCATTGAGATTCAAGGAGAGGAGTGCTCTTACAATCCAACCATGAGTACAAATGAAGAATATGTCCTCTACTTATAGAGTGAGGTAACTTCCTTTACAATAAAATATCATTCTTTTATTTAAATCCTTAAATCTACCGAAGGAAAATTGAATCTAATTTCTAAAATTAACCAAACTAGGACATCATTAAAATAAAGTAGTCAAGACACATGTGCAATGAAAGATGAGAAAATGCCCCATAAAATGGGGTTTGATACTCCTAAGCAAGAGGAGAAATGGTCCAAGTTGCCTTGTTGGCCTCCAATGGCCCTCCAAATGTGGGCGCAAGTGGTCAATGGTATTTGAAGAAGAGTGAACCAAGCCATGAAACATGTTGAGATAAAATTTCCAAGTCAAAACATCCCCATTGTCTTCCATGAAAGTGCAAACAAGTCTTAAATACATATCAAACAACACCAAGCCAAAGGATTTTCTATAGTCCAAGCCTCCAGTCATGGTTCTGTTGCCGCAAAATCTAGTAGGTCCAGTGTAAAACCTCACTAGGTGGGGCCAAACCTTATGGCAACAAGAGAAAGGGTTGCCACTATCACCTCAACAACCTTTCTCATGTTCTTTAATGGTATTCGACCACAAGGGAGGATATTCTATACCAAGGTTCAAATACTTTACACCTAGACCAAGGATAAGGTTGCTATAACTTAGGGCTTGATTTATCTGCAATAATAAGGTACACAATGTCATCTAGGGGCCAAAGAAAATGCATTCCAATGATAATCAATAACAAAGGAAATTCCAATAGAGACTAGGGTTAGGGTAGGAAATTGATTTTTACAACTAAAATATATGCATAAACAACAAACGAGGGATGACGTCAATCCTAAATAAAGATTTTCAACCATGAACTTGCTAGATTTCTCCCTTATATAATTATAGATGTAGTTCTTCAATTATAGGAGGATGTGCTAGTTCTAGGGTTAGCGACTAACCAAATAGTTCTTCATGAAGAAATTTTCCCAAAAAACCTAGCGTGTAACCCTAGATGTCTAGGAATGAGGGAAAGAGGATGAAACTTAATAAAATTTATGGTGATCAACACAATAAAAATTAGTGCCTTATCCTACAAGGGTTTAATGGAGTCTTCTAGGGCTTAAATTTCTTGAAGAGGTTTTGATGGAGTAAGGGGGATGGCTAGGGCATCCACTTTTAAAACCCTAAATATTTTCCTTGTGAGGGGAGAAATTAAATATAAGGAATGCATGATTAGAGTTTCCTTATAGGTTTCAGGAGAACAGTCTTGCATAATATAATGGAGCAAGATTTCACAATACAATTAGCAGTTAGTCATGGCACAAAATAAAAAACTTACTTTACATGTACGATATGCAAAATATAGAAGATAAAGAATTACACTTATTTCAATCCCATGAAAACATCCGACAGAAATCCATCTCCAGGAAAAAGTCACACCATATAAATATTACATTTTTCCCAAGTAGTGAAAAAGGACTAATTCACACTCTTTTTCAGAGGAGTGATGCAACATGTTATGATGAAAATAAAATGAGTGGAGTTTGTATTTATACGAGACTTAACTCCCTCATTTATATAATAATACAAGTAAAAATCCCTAATTACAAGTTTACTTTGAGTGTTCCACAAGAGACAGGTTACAAGCCAACCTCATAACTCAAAAACATAACAAAAGATGCCAAAATGGCCATATGTGTGGGACAAAATGCCTCCTCCACTATGATGTCATCCTCCAAATGAGCTCTAAATGCCACAAGTGTTAAATGGCTAATGAGCACTCCATTCTCTAAAGAGTAGCTCGATGTCCATGGGAATATCTCCAAACCAAGATGTCATCACCATGGTGGCCAACGTCACCCTCTAAAAGGCAAGAAGGATGATGTGGCATTCCTGTAATCAAGAATTGGGACAAAAAATTGAGGCGCAAGCCCTCTATAGTCATATAAAGGGTAACCATCAACATCTAACCTTTAGAACAAGCAATGCCCATCAAATAGTGTTAAGGCCAGTTTAGGGTGTTTTGGGTCCACTAGGCACATCATCAATATCTCTAACACCAGGCTTCATGACGTCAACATTTAAACATCTAGGGGTACCTCAGAGTGTAAATTATAATGTGTAATCACACAAGTAGCCCAACACTTTGCTTTGGTTGGCAAATGCTGCATCAGCAAGGTCATATCTTCTCTTAGGAATGGGTAAAGCAACCTTTCATATGCTACCGAATAGAGTGATAATCATGCCTCCAAAGGCCTTTACTGCTATGACAATACCACCTAAAAAAACCTTACTCAAAATAAAGTGAAATCACCAATAATTAGGGACAAAAACCATAAATGCATCATAATGGACAATCTCTAACGTTGGGGGCAGAGTAATATTTCACACAAAGCTCACCTTTAAATGTCTAACTAGGTCAAGTCCCATAAATATGTTACCTCCTTATGCTAAGGATGGTTAGATGGATCACTTTTGATAATATCGGTATCAACAAAACATCGGTGAGGGTCTATAAAACATCTTATCGGCAATATCGGCAAAAAAGTTGGCAAAATATCGGCAAATATCAACAAGCATAAAAAATCATTTTTTTTAATACTTTTAAACATAGATGATATTTTCAAAATATAGCGACATTTTGCCAATATTTTCAAAATATCGTGATATTTTGCCGATATTGTCAAAATATGGCAATATTTTGCCGATATTTTCAAAAAAAAAAATATCACGATATATCGTTTTGCCGAAAATATCGTGATATTTTCAAATATCACCGATATTATCAGCACTGATCTAATGGATAACCTTATTATTTTTTTTCAACCCCCAAGGGAAGTGGCATGTTCTAAGTCAGCCCATCAATTCATAGGTGTGTATGAAAATGGTGGTAGCAGAGTGTGAAAGACTTCACGGCAAGGTGCCATAGACAAGTGACCTGCTAGTGGAGGTCCAACATCCGGAGACTATAGACATAAGGAAGGAAAAGTCATGGAGGCATGAGTTACACTTTCCTCGACCTATTTTTTCCACCCCTCTAGTGCACTTTTACTCCTTTATGATTTGCCTTGATTTGGATGCATAACTTAGGATCCCAATCTTGCTTTTGAATTTTCCATTACCCTTTAATCACAAGTTAGTTTACTACTCGTCAGGGTTGGGACAATACAAGAGTTCCTTTTATAGATGAAGCATCGTTTTCTTGAGGAAATTGGTGATAGATAATGAGGGGCGTATAGTTTATGCTAAGATTTTTCTCACACGTTAATCAAATGTCCTAGCCATCTTTTGCATTTTAAATAAGTGTGGCTTGTTACCGCTCAAAGTAGTAGGGTTCCTAGGAGGGGATCCTATAGAGGAACTTCTAAGTCAAGGAGCAACAATGGAGCGATAGCCCATTGTCACCTCAGCTAAAGCTCCCTTCTCTTTACAAACTTTCATGACGGGGGGAGTCCCAGTATGAGAGAAATCACAAGAATAGATGGATCAATGATAATATATGGGTGATTCATAAAGCTTATTCACAAGAGAGGCTCAATTATATGTCTTACTTGGTTGGAAAGCATGGTGATGGGCTCTCTAGGAAGGGCTAAGTAGATACTTGAGCCTAGGTTTAGAGGATATGCCCTGCCAAGGGGCTTCCTAAACTTAAGGATCCTTACAAAGAAATGGATTCTATATAATCTTTGTGGCATTTGAGTTATAAAGTTGTGGGACCACAGAGAACCCAAGTGGACCCAAACTAGGTCAAGTGTATGGAGTTGATCGACCAAACAGGAGCTTGATCTAATTAGGGAAGAGAATAGGATCAAAGGACTAATTTTATTTTAAAATTTGAATGCAATGATCCAAATGAGGACACTAACCCAAATTGGTCCAGGGAGAGAAATGATCCTCGATCTAGGGCTTACAATATCTCGAGATTCCACTGTCGGATTGTGCTCAAATTTGGAGGACCCCTTGAGAAGACCCCAACGCAGCTATGGACAAATGTTCAAGGTGTTTGGATGGCTACAAAAGATTTCACTTTATGCCTTAGGTGACCCTTTAGTGTTAGGCATAAAATTTGGAAAAGTGAAGAATAGAGAGGTAAATTTGACCACCAAAGGGATATGAGGATAATTGCCTTATTGCTTGGGCTTAATGGAGTCAAGATACACATAGATCGAGAATTTTCATGAGCTAAGGAGCCCTAATTGATCTTTGCTAGCCTCTCCAAGGGAAACAACTATGTCAATAAGGATTTATACTTCAAATTTCCAAAGAGATGAAGTTTCAAGGTCTTTTAACCTAAGAGGTGCCTCTAGGAACATTCACCCAATCCCTCAAAGAGCAATGCATGCATTAAACCACTTATTCAAGATACTAGAAGAATTTTGCATTACATTAACCCATACAAGAATAATGATAGCAATATACATGCATTTGACAAGTAAGATGACAAGAATAGCATTAAAAGTTCACTTACATGAGAGAGAGAGAGTATATCCAATTATCCACTTTGCATTAGAAATAAGTTGCAAGGACAATAGTGAAAGTACAAACATCATAGTGCATCAAGAAACTCCAAAAGTTTATCCCAACAAAAATTGCAAAAAATCTCTCAAGAGATACCAATCCAATCCAAGGGATGATGAGAGAAATGAAACATCTTCTCATCTATTTATACAATTCAATAGGGGATTCAAGTAGCCTAATTTGTCTTATTCAACCCCAAATAATAAAATAATGCTCAATAATGACATGACTTGGTGACAAGTCCACTAGGATAGCTCAATAATACAAAGAATAACCTCTCAAGAGGGTAGAATAATGAATACAATGAGTCATTAGGCCATTGAGGAGGCCTGATGGAGTCCAAATGTGACAAGTTGAGTGAAAAGGCTCCAAACATAGTGGACAAGGGGTTGGCCCCTTGTTTTCCAAGAAAGCCACATGTGGTGCTGCTAAGTGGGTGTGGGGTCACAATGACATCCTTATGGGTCTTCAATTGGATCAATCATGTCTGTAAACTATCTGTAAGGGCTAGGATAATGACATAAGCTCTCCCTTTGTCTCTTGCAGTGAAACACATCCTCATTTGGGCCCTAGAACATCTCCCAAGTGAATGGTGCAAGCGTAGAGCCAGTTGGGCATGGTGAACCAACTACATCATCGTCACACAAAATGTGGAATACGAGCAATCATTGAATTACCTTGGGGATCCATGAAGTGTCGTCTACTATGGTGGAGTCCCATGGATCTCTACCCTCACCCTACAAGTGCTAATGTGATATTCTAGAGGGGTTGGACCCCGTATAGGGAGACCAATCCCCAAATGGAGACCCACTTGCAATCCTACATAATATCCAATGTATCTCAATTAGATTATTTAGCCATTTTTTGAAATTCCACCTAGAAGTGTCTCAATTAGATTATTAGCCATTTTTTTAAATATTTTCTAAGTCTAAACTTAGGGAATATGGTTAATTAATCAGTATTAATTGAGATAAGGTGATAATAGTCTAGAAACTCACACAGATCGATCCAGAAGTCATTTGAGCCATCGATTAAGATTTAATCTTCGTCGTTGGAGTCCCAACAAGAAGATATAAGAAGGGATCGACAAGGGTGATGGAGAGTGCACTAGAGTCACTTGGAGAATTTGATTTTCCAGAGTAGAAGCAGTTAGCTGTCAGAGAGTTCAAGCTCTAGTGAGGTAGCAGAGATAGTAAGGGGTAGAGACAGTGATCAGGAGGAAGTTTTCCAGATCCATAGATGCAGTAGCAAGAGGGCCGAGTTATTAACAATCAGGCAGCATAGAGGACTATGCAATTGCTTTAGAAAGGCACTCCAATTTGCTAGAGAGAAATTTGTTCTTAGTTCTAGAGGCCGGGTAGAGTGTCCAAAGTGTGGGAGAGGCGATTTCCTCAGCAGAGACAAGAAGAGCACCTTCATCAAAGGTAGATTGGATGCTTGACGTTATGGGGTCTATGCAGTGCAGCGCAGAGGCTGATGCAAAGGGTCTAGGAGGTGAAGTTTTCTAAAGGAAGTTGTGCTGAGATTGCTTGTGGAACAAGGGTGATTCCCTTAAAATAATTTTGTGTAGATTTTCTTGTTGTAAGGATTGCCTATTGGGCATCCATATATTGTACTCAAACTTGCATTGTTGCTTAATAATAAAAACCCTCACTACTGCACCGCTTTTCCCAAGTTGGGTTTTTTTGGGGACATTTGTCCAAAAATAACAGTGTCATTTTTATGTGTATGTTTGCTAGAATTTCTCAGTTTCCAATGCTATTTTCTTCCATAGTTTTATTTGTGAAAATCACAGTGTGAATTATTTGGTATTTGCCATAGTAAATTGTGAATACATTGTTAAATAAATTAACAATTAGGAAAATAATTTCTAGTTGCCGTGATAGATGAAATTTTCACACACACTTGAGTGTATGACTATAGGATGGAGAAAATCATCATGCATGAGTTACCCCGAACTTTGTTTTTCCACCCTTCTTGATATGCCTTCTTGCTTTGAGTTTTCTTTATAATTTCTTAGGGCTCCAGGGGATGAGAGCATAAAGTGTAGGATATAGTAGTAGATACCCCTCTTAAGGTGGGGTAGCTCATTTCCCAACAAGTGTTGGGACAATCATGGGTTCCTTAGTGTGAAGGGGATCATCTAGGGCCTACAGGAACCAGGGTGATGGTCATGAATGAAGGGTAGAGCTCATGTTTGGCTTTTGCCCATGTGCTATATTTGTATGTCTTGACCATTTTTTTCATTTTGTGGTACGTTACTTGTTTTAAGTGGCCAAATTATGTTTTTTCTTTTCTTTTTAGCTGCATCAACCTCCAACATCATTCCATGCCCAACCCAAAGTGTGGACAAGGGGAGGGGGAGTTGTACTCTATGTGGACCCAGTGGATACATGGGGACCCGGATGGGAAAAGTGATGAATGCGGTTTAAATGAGTAGAAGGGTGTGATGTATATGGTGTCGAGAAGTGGGATCACAAAACCAATTCCATGTAGTGCTAGCCCTAAAGCTAATAGCCAGTAAAGGAGATCCCATGGGACTAAGATATAAAGCTAACCACCAAATCGAGCATAGGAGACAAGAATGCAAACCTAGCCCACTCTTTCTACTGAATCCCCCCACCAATCCATGCCTAAAGTGCCCATGATAAGTAAGAAAAATTATTCAACTAAACCAATGAAAAGTCATACCTTTGGGGTCAGGAGGCCCACCCTCAAACATATGATCATAACAGATGGGTGAGTGACCACATGGCTGGCTCAAATGTTAGAGAAAATGGCACATTGAGATATCTGGTGGCTACAAGGAGCTGCTAGCTATGGGTTGAGGGCCATCCTGGAGAAAAAAATTATCCTAGGGATATCACCCACAAAGTGGTGGGTAACATGGCTTTCTTATGCATTTACCTTTATTTTAGCTGCATCAACCTCCAGGGCAAATTTTTATGGCCCAAACTCAAGGATGAGGATGAAACGGTACCAATCCCCATGACCAATGACCACTAGCTCGAAGAATGGAAATGACTAAAAGGAAAGATGGAAAGATGGAAAGTGGTAAGTATGTAATATCATGGGCATGCTACTTCAATGAAAGCCTCCCTGTTAGTTTCCTTCCTAAAACCCTAGGGCCTCAAAGGAGGTGCCACTAAACTAGATTCAAAGACTAACCTCCTAAATGAAGTGAGGGAACAATAATACATTCAAGATCAGTAAATCATCCAGTTTGCCCCTTCATCCATATTATTATGCACATAACATTAAGTGAAAGCACGTGATTGCAAAACTAGTTAAAGTACCTGCCAATGGATGACCCGCCTTCCTTCAATAAGGAATGCTGAATAAGAGAGAGTGTAAGCTACCACTCTAGAGGTACCTTAAATTTCCAAACAAATGATTGAGTTTTTAGTGAAGTCTTCAATGAGAGTTTTTATCAAATAGTTAGTTAGCAGACTATTGTAGGTGACTATCTTGAGATTTATTTCAAATAAACATATACAGTACTCAATGTATGCCCAAAAATGATTTTCAAATTAGCATAGACTGACTTGCATTGAACTGAAAAATTTCATATAGAGTTGATACAAGTTTACATGGCAGTGAATATAAGAAAGAACACCTTTGTCGTCTGATTTAAATAAAGAACATGCAGTGTAAAAGAAGAATAGAATAACCTTGTTTTATTTTAGTGTGGAACCTTCAACATATTAGTTACATTTATATTGTAATTCTACTAGTACAAACTCAGAAATTTGGGCCACAAAATTGCTGTAGCAGTGATCACGAACCTGATATATTGCCCAGAAATACTCCAGTAGCTCATACTGACACTATATGAAGGAAATATGTTCTTCGAAGACACTAGAATCAACCCTCTAGAGCAGGTGACTCGGTCGGCAATAAATATCAGAAAATCGACCCAATGAGGACTAGAACATCTCCAACCACTACTCAACCAACTCGTCCCTCTTTCAATAGTGATAACTCGAAGTCTTGGGGATGTCAAACCTCAGCCAAAGCAATCACTCTTTCCAGCAAACGCGACACACCAAGGATGATTAACTTGATCCCAATTAAGGGTAAAACACATCCCTTTTAACTCAAACTTATCTCACCCTTCAATACGTGGCTCAATATCTATCAAATACTGATGAATGCAGCTTGGAAAATGCAACAAAACTCTGCCTTTTTGGAGTTTACAAAATGACCCCTTCACTTAGTTAAAATCGTCCCTCTTCCATAGTAAAATTGACCTCAGAGTTTATGGTAGTGGTTTGGCTCCTGAATAGATGTGGTTCCGAACTATAAAGAAGATGATAACACAATAGTAGAAGATAAAATCAATTGATAAAACCTTTTACCTCCATTTTCTCCCTAAAGTATTCTTCTTCAATGAATCCCAATGCTGAAATATGAGTGATCCCACTCTTCCTCTAGCTAAGGTGTATGGTTTTCGTTGTCGCCCAAATTGTACAGGTGAATGCAATAATGACTCAAGGCACGGGTTGTCACTGTGATCCCCGCACTCTCTGTTCCAGTTGTCTCCCTACAATGGGTTATGGGGGGTAGTCCCTATGAAATGTGAGGATGAAAGATTCGATCGGAATCGACAAGTTCTGGAGACACAACTGAATGCCCTAGAAACTTGGTTAATAATAATAACAGTTTAATTATTAGCATGATTTAATTAGATTGTTTGAGAGACCAGTGCTTTATGGAGTCAAATCGCTTGCAAAATATAAATTAGCTACCAAGTTACCAAATAAACACTTGCTACATAGGATGCACACTATCCTATATGAGATGCAACACCTAGAACTAAGAAAAATGCAAACTCTTGGTCAATTTTAGATTAGATGACTATCTAAGTGAATCCTTCCTCTCAACTATTTTAAAGTTAGTCTCAAGTGTATATTGTGAAGAGAAACCTAGGGGAAAATAGAAATGGTTATATTAATGATACCTCCCTTGGAGTTGTAAACACCCGAATGCCTTCGATGCTATAGAGACTGTGGCTCTGATGACTACAAGGTCACCATGTGAACCACAAGTGAGGGTCTAAACTTTGCAAGCTGGGTGAGAAAGGTGGTCTTAGTGTCTTTAACCTATAGATTTGGGGTAGCATCGGATGTTGTATAGCCATGAAAATTGGTGGAGAGGTTGGGGGACATGAGATCTCCAATACCCACAAAGGGTTTCGACAGATTCTAAACAAATCAGGTGATATTAAAATAATTAATATTTTTAATGGAGGCCCTAAGTCTAAACTTAGGAAAAATAAAATATTAATGTGTATTAATATGAATCTGTGTTACAATGGTCCAAAAGACATGGATCAAGATAGATCTATTTGTAGCCGTTGACTAGGGACTTAATCTTGGTCGTTGATATGTCAACAGGAAAAGTATAAGAGGATGCTTGAGTGTGACTTGGAGAATACACCAGCGTGGTCAGTCATTCTATTCTCTAGAGTGGGGTTTGCTAAGAGAGATAGAATCAGTGATCAGGAGATGTAGCTGAGGGGCATTCGAGTAGAGAGAGATAGAGAGGCAGAGACAGTGCCGAGAGAGCAGCATAGTAGTCGGGGAGAGTAGCGTAGAGCTGGCCAGGGATCACGCAGAGCCATACAGAGGTAGCCGAGAGCTGCACAGAACCTCAGAGAGGCTGTAGTGTCCTATCTAGGGTGCTATACTAGGCTATATTTATTATCGACCAGGGTGCGTAGACTTAGAGGCATGCGTCTAAAGTATATAGACATAAAGGATTATTAGCTAAGCAGTTATGATGGTAGGTCACAGGACTTCTTTACGAAAGGTTGAGGTATGTTACCTATCACCCAAACACTCAAGTCACTCAGTTAATCTACCTAATTACAACATTGTCATTCAATTCATTTATCAAATTAAAACGTTGTGTATCACTGCAAACCAATTTTTTAATCCCCTTACAGAGACACCATGCATAAAACCCCTGTTCAATAAATACTCAACATTCATTAACATTCATGCAAGATAACAATATACAGAAATCGTAAGCATAAGAGTTCATGACATTGCTTTAAAAGACAACAAGGGATCGAATCCCTTACAGGATACGATTCACGATCTCAGTGATGACTTGTTGAAGCACGATCATAAACATAAACCAATTCTAATCACTACACATATTATTTAATACCCTAAGTTGAAAATGAAAAGAAAATAACAGTCTACCACATTAACGCAGGGCCCGTCCGCGTTCCAGAGGTATACTGGACTGTTATCACACAATTATCAAATCAACGCAAGAGATCGTGACTACAACGATGTCCTTGATATTAAATTCAAAACTATGTTTTCCAAAATGAAACAACGATGATGATCATCCACACTAACTCAGAACTGTGTTTACATACGGTCTTACAACCCTTACATTTCGAAAATGAATGTACATTCATGATGTGGCTGTTGCCGCTTTTACCATGTCATGATTTTTGAAAATGTTTCTATCCTAAACTGATTTCAAAAAGAGAACAAAACTAAATCAATTTAGAATGTTTGTTGTTGCTACCTTTGTCACCAACATGCTATAGTTTGACCTTTGTTGACCGTGCATGTAGGAGGGTCGATTCTGCTGTGGGATAGGTATTCGCCCATGCTTGGACATTCTTCTTTTCATCCCTGCCCTTCGCTCTAGCCTAGCTGTCGTGCCACATGTCAAACAATAAACCAATTACAGGATGTTGGAACTTCCTGTAGCCATTTTGCCAAAAATTCTTAATTCGTTAACATTAAACTCCTAAATCAATTTCAATGCAATTTAATAACTATAGGACTATTAACGAATCAATTTTCAAGGGATTTGAGAGATATATGATGAAAAGAGGTAGGCAAATGATATGTTTTAGGAGGAAAAATGAGGTCATGGAATGGTACCAACATAGGCCAACGTTGCTTACGCAGCGGGACAAAGCGCTAATGTAGGGCCTCCTAAGGTTGAAGCAGACCAATCTGGGGTGACGTAGGGCTAGCGTGAGATAGAGAGGGGCTGATGCAGTCTAGAGAGAGGCTGTCACTGGGGTTTCTGGGGCAGATTTGTGCTGAGTAACTGCCAAAAGGATTATATGGAGTTTCAACTATGAGATTTGTCAAACATTGAGAGGTATTACTGTCAAGGAAATTCTCTATTGGGTAGGCCAGTTTCGACACCTAGATTGTACTCTGATATTGCTTAATAAGAAAACCCAGAGATAGTTGCATCGATTTTCCCACATTGGGTTTTTTCGGGGACATTAGTCCAAAAATAATGGTGTCATATGGTGTGCTTGTTTCTGTTTCTTTTAGTTGTTGATTTGTAATATGTGGAGCATGCACTAGTGTTTATTTTTAGTATTTACATTGTAAATAACTTGTTAAGGAAAATAACAAGTAGGTAGGAATAAATCAGATAAAGTGCATGCAGGGTTTCTAACTAAGTAGAGTTAGAAACTTCAACATCAATGAACCATATGCTCGGAGGTAAATTAATTAATGCACTGCTATTCCTAAAACACAATGTAGATATGGGTGATTAGCTTTAGGTGAAATCATTAAATGCTTTAAGTACTTTGAGACATTTTCTAAATAATATTCAATTTAGAGCAATAAAGGAAAACACTTAACAACTGCAAAGACATTCTTCACCAAAAGCAATGCTTAATGAACTCTTTGAAAGGATTACCCAATGACAAGTAGAGAGTGTAAAACAATTCAATATTATGAATCTCACAATGGACAATTACTCATCAAATGACAATAAATGTCATGTGCACAAGTCCAATATTCCTCTGAACAATATTAATGTGCCAATTAGACAATGGCAATCCTTCAACAAGATACCAACACAATTAGCAATTCTTGAGATTACTTATATGAATTCAAGATTTATCTCATCACAATATCAATAAAGTGATTGATCAAGTGCTTTAGGAGTGAGTTAACTTCAATGTTGCAAGATTATGATTTTTAGATATGATACTTACTTGCGAAACAATATGTGAATACACCTAATGACAATGAAAAGCAGTGTAACCACTTACCCAATAGAAAATTTCTTTATGAAATGATAGCAATGACAAGCAATAGTATTCCTTTAAAACCAATGTCGCAAAATGCTAGCAATCCTTTAGACAACAAAATGCACTAATGTTTTTCAATGTCAATGAAAGGAAGAGAGCATGAAATTCACTAGTTTGATAACCAATGACATGAAAGAATGCTTGCCATTAGAAATATTAGGCAACTTAGAGAATGATGATATGCTTAATGATATTTTTCTTTACTTGATGCTAATGATATTAAAAGAGAGAGAGTCAAATTATGAGAGCAACAAGCCCAACTTATGTAAGAAATACCAATTCAATCACATATAACAATTCTATTTAGAGCATTTATCTTGAGAGTATTGACTTAATGAGTGCACATATATTTTGACACTTAGATGAGATTGCTAATAGTGAACTACTTAGGAATGCAAGAGTGCAAAATATGAATGCAAGAGATCGGAATGGAATGAAAGAGACCAATGATTGCAGCAATAAGGGAAGTAGTCCTAATCAAATCACTTTGCCAACAAATAGACCATTACCAATAAAAACAAGGGATGCTAAGAGTGAATGCCCAACAATGCAAATGGTTTTCTAATGAGATAACAAGACTGTTAATTATTCTTATTGCCACTGTTATGTGTTTCTTAAGGCTATAATGAAACAATGATGAGCAAAGAGAGGGTTCAAGAGGCAAACCACTAGGCCTAATGGCCTTGTTGGTGACTAGCTTGACTGCTATGACTCTTCCAATGAGTTTATCCACCTGCAACCACAAATGTTAACTCCAAAAGCACTGAAAAACAAAGAGTCAGCCCAAAATAACAAAGAGAACAAAGAAATGACCAAGTTATGACTGCATGGAAGGCTAGAAGAGGGCAACGATGAGGGTGGGAGCCTTGGATAAGGTCTCGGCTAAGGGCTTTAGGCCTAATAAAACAAGGAGTTAGAGAAAACACGAAAATTTTACCTCAAAAATTACCTTGTAGGGCCTGCGGCTCTCCTTCTTGGTTATGGGTTGAGGTTCTAGGACCTTAGGCCTTTATGGGTTAAATCAACCCTCCTCACTTGAGTGAATTTGACAAAAATGCTAGACAACCCCTCTTGGAAGTGAGAAACACTTGAAATCCTAGCTATAGGTCTAGTTCCCTCACAAAAGAATTTGATCTCCTTTGATTGCTTGAGAAAATCAACTGTACAATTGAAGAAATATTCCTAAAACCCCAATATATAAAAAAGTCACAAAAAATCCCAAAACCCCAAGTGCTACAAAATAAAACAAGAGTTAGATTTAAAATTATTTTACAAATATTCACAATATTTATAAAACTTAAATAGTTTCTCTTATTAGCTGATTAAATCTTTATAGAAGAAAATTTGAATTTTTCTGAGATTTTACAATAGATAATATGGTTGGATAATTTATAAAAAACTTATTGGCCAAAACCTTCCTACAAAACCATTCATCAAAATGAAATCCCATAGCTCAAACAAAGTCGATCCTTCCCTACAATATGTGAACTTGGAGTCCAACGGCTAGTGTACCTGTAGATCTATACTTAATCTTGAAAATAATTGTTAGATATTTTAGCACAATATAGAGCATGAAAGAATAAAATACTAACACATATCATAGATCATAGATCAACAAATAGAAGAACACCATGAACTGAAACCCCAAATTCTTTCTATTATGTGAAAAATAATTCCACCAGAGCAAGGCACAACACATGCATTACAAACTTACATCATCCAAAGCTCATCCTCATCCATGAGGAGCTCAATGGATTCCTTATATAGAAAATGAAAGAGAAATAAACCCCTCCAAGTGGAAATAATCGCTAGTTGGCTTGATCCTCGTCAAAATAATTTCATTTGTTGAAAATAACTTGATCTTCTTTTAATCGCCACTGTCGATTTTTTATTTTTGAGGAAAAAATCACATTTCTCTTAAAATCCATTTTTTATTAATCCAAAAATTAATATTTTGGATTAATATCCTCAAAAAATTGACTTTGAGTTAACCACCAAGGTCCAAGGGGTCAAATTTTCTTAAACTATCCATTTTTTGCTTGGTGGAGGACCTCCAAAAATTAACTTCTTTTTGACCCACGAATTTTTTATTATTTTACACTTGGAGAGAATTTAGTTTCTCTAATTATTTTTTGACTCTACATTAATTAATTTTCTAGCATATGATTTTTATTCAATTTTTCTAGAAAAATTAATTAATTGACTCCAGAAGGGATTAATAATTTTACCACCCTCAAATATTTTAGCCATGGCATCTAACTATGCGTAACCATGAACTAAAATATTTTTTACATCAATTTATTACAATATCGACCCTTAGAAGGGGAAAACACCTTTAGACACAGACCCTCAAGACATTACCCAATTTTGTGACACAATATGATCTAGTATGAAACCATGTGTGTTTATAATAAAATAATTTAGCCATGTTGTCTAACTATGAGTAACCATGTGTAATATTCATAACCTGGAATATTCCTCAAACCTCGGCAAAACTCCAACCAAATATGTGCAAATAATATAATAACCCAAAAGTGATAAAATAACAGCGGAACAGTAGATAATAATGTAAACCAGAAATATAAGAAGATACACAAAAATGCAGTGAGAAATGCTAAGCCATTTTATTATACTGAGCAATAAAATGAGTATAAGAGGTGACCACACATATGGCACCTCGACTTGCAAAAGGAAAGTGAAGAAAGCTCTCAGAATGACAAGAAATGGCCTCTTTGCATGGATACTGATGGAGAATAGTTGTGTTGCTGCTACTGCTAGGAAACAACGATGATTTGGGGCTACTCCCCTCCTTTCAAAATTTTGCAACTCTGCAATTGGCCTCTACTCAAGAAACCTAGAAAAACCTAGAAAGCTCTCCTGGAATAGATGACCCCCAAAAATCACCCCCTTAGGGTTCTGCACAGTTCCCAAATGCTCTGCGTCACCACTAAAGGAAACCCCTCTAAACGCTTCCTGAAACTCTGCCAAAAATCCTCCAATAGGAAAGGGCTAGTCCCCTACTCAATCACCCAACATGAATCCTCCTACAAAAACCCCAATCCAACATTGCTACCAGAAAGAATTGCATTCCTCTCCCCGTACTACGCAGTCCTCCAAAATGTTGTTGAAACTGCTGCTGAAATGCTGATAAAACTATTGCTGGAATGCCAAAGGAAATATCTTGCCCAAGAAGGCACTCGAAGTTCCCCGGGGCTAAGGGTGAGATCTCCGAATGGAGATACTCAATGCAATAAATAGTACTGCAGACTAGCTGAACAGCCAGCGTACTCAGAAGTCGAAACGACTAGTTCAAAATGTACATAACTGAATGATCCAAAATGACGGGGTTCCTCTCTATTTTATAGCCTCTACCTCTCACAATCCCTAGGCTCACCTTCTCCTGCGTGAATCCCTTCTTGCCATGTGTTCCTTCCCTCCTACGTAGTTCCTCCATGTGTCTGCGTGGGCCCCATTTCTGTGTCCCCCTTTGGCCCTCTTGGTTCCCCTTTAAGTCACAACATTGTGCTACTAGGAAGCGACTTTTTATTTAAAAAGTGAGTTATGTCCCTCGTCCTCTTTTTATTTACAAGTAACTATAGAAGGCAAAAATCAGGCAAAATGAAATATTCCAATTAGCCATGGCTAATTCGGAATATTACAGTCTCCCTCAGAAAAATGTTGGTTGTCCTCAAGCAACTGAAGTGATGGATGTTGCAAGATCTTCTCACTCTCCCAAGTGGCATCCTCATGCAAAAAAGTTTTCCACCTCACTAAGAATTCCCAGACTGTCTTGCTCCACAACTACCTCTCCCCTGGTATCAATGGTAGCCTCTGGCTGCAATACCAAATGCCCCTTGTCATCCGTGGGTGGTAGCTCATTTGTCACTATCACCTATTGCCCCAATGCCTATTTTAGGCATGATACATGAAGAACGTTATGAATCTTGGTTCCTTGAGGCAGCTCCAACTCATATGCAACCTATCAAACCCTACGTATCACCCTGTACGGCCCATAAAGCAGGGCTTGAGCTTCTCACCCCCCTTCTACTTTAGTGACGACTGTCGGTATGGTTGTAACCGTAGGTAGACCATGTCCCCTACCTCAAACTGTCTCTGCACCCGACCTCTCTAGGCATATAGCTTCTGTTGGTTCTATGTTGTAGCCATGTTATCCTTGAGAGCTCAGACAATATCTGACTCTCTTGGATCCAAATCTTGGCTCTGGGAGGCTTGCTATCACCAAACATCACATCAATAGAAGATAAAGGATGATACCCATATAAGACATAGAATGATGACACACCAATGGAAATGTGATGTGAAGTATTGTAGCAGTACTCCCCTAGATGCAGGCATCTCAACCATGCTCGCTATTGCCCACTGACATAGTTATGCAAGTAGCCCTCTAGCCACTTGTTAACTATCTATGTCTGCCCATCCATTTGTGGGTGATAACTAGTACTCGGTGTCAACTCTATCCCCACCAACTGGAAACTCTCTTGCCAAAACCCGCCCATGAAACGACTGTACTATCACTGACGATGGTCTTAGGAAGACCATGTAGCCTGAAGATCTCTCTAAAGAATAGCTTGGCCACCTGTGCTATTGTATAGTGTGTGCATATGGAAAAGAAGTGTGTGTACTTCGTCAGTCGGTCAACGGTGACAAAGATGCAATCCTTGCCCTATACCATGGGCAACCTTGTGATGAAATCTATCAAAATACTCTCTCATTTCCCCTCCGAAATTGGTATAGGCTACAATAATCCTATGGGATGGCTCATCTCTCCCTTATTCCTCTGGAAAACATTACACTCCTAGATGTGTTGAAGTACATCCTTATTGAGGCCCTCCCATGAGAACTTCTCCCTAATGGCCCTATAGGTTTTGGTAAACCCATGATGTCCTGCCAATGGTGAATCATGTGATGCTTGGAGTATCTTCTTCTTGAGTTGAGACTCCTCAGTCAAGAAGATGCGGTCCCTGTAATAGATGGTCTCATCGACCACCCTGTACCTATCATCTGCCACCTACCCATCCAAAACCTCACATGCAAACCTATCCTTGGAGTACTCTACTAAGTGTTGAGACCTCCAATCGGTATTGAAGCTCATAAGAGACAATGTGGCTGGTCTACGTGAAAGGGAATCTGCTACCACATTGTTCTTACCCTTGACATACTCAATGTAAAAGTCATATGCTTCGAACTTGCTGATCCAATTCTGCTGCCTCTCCTGTAGTTGCTTTTGCTCCAAAAAGAGCTTGAGGCTGTTGTGATTAGTCCTCACCATGAACCTATTGCCCACCAAATACTACCAATACTTAGCTAATGCATGCATGATGGCCAACATCTCCTTGTCATATATAGAATACAACCTCTCATGCAGAAGGAGCTTTCGGCTCTCAAAGGCTATAGGGTGACCTCCCTGCATCAACACTGCGTTGATCCCCTCTCCTGACGCATCACACTCCAAAACAAAGGGTTGCATAAAATTTGGCAATGCAAGCAGTGGGCAACTGCTCATAACCTCCTTGAGCCCGTCAAAGGCTCACTGTGCTGTATCCAACCAACTGAATGCCCCCTTCCTCGTCAAATCTGTCAAGGGTGCAACAAGGTGTGAGAAACCTTTGACGAACTTCCAGTAGTAAGCACAAATGCCAATGAATCCTTGAACTTTCGTCACATTTCTCGACCTCGGCCATTCTCTGATGGCCCTGATCATCTTCCCATGGACTCTCACCCCATCCACGCCTATGATGTGTCCTAGACACAACATTTACATACACCCAAACTCACACTTGGAGAGTTTGGCATAGAATTGCTACTCCTATAAGATATGCAATATTGTCTCAATATGTTGGAGATGCTCCTCCCAAGTCCTGTTGTAAGTGAGAATGTCATCAAAGAACACCAACACAAACTTCCTCAGGTGACTACGGAATATGTGATTCTTGCAGGACTGAAATGTAGCGGGGGCATTGGTTAGCCCAAAAGGCATCACCAAGAACTCAAAGTGCCCATAGTGACACCTAAATGGGCTCTTGGGAATGTCCTACTCCCTCACGCAAATCTGATGGTACCCAGATCTCAAATCAATCTTTGAGAAGAATCGTGCTCCCTTCAACTCGTCGATCAACTCATCGATCCTGGGTATTGGGTACCTTTTCTTCAGGGTCTTCTTGTTCAAAGCCCTGTAGTCAATGCACATCCTCAATGTATTGTCGTTCTTCCTTACCAACACCACAGAAGAAGCAAAGGGACTCATGCTCAGTCGAATGTGCCCAAGAGCCAGCAACTCCTAGATAGCCTACTCAATCTCATTCTGATAGGCCTTGGGTTTCCTATAGGGGGCGGTGGTCACTGCATAGATGCCCTACTCAAGCTTGATAGTGTGCTCAAATCCTCGATTTGGTGGTTGTCCTAGTGGAATCTCTCCAAACACTATGACATATTGATCAAGGATGGACTGGAGCTCTGGATTACCATCTGCCCTATAGTCCCTGCCTCTGATGCCCATAGCTCCACTGCCCACTGTATGTCTCCCTTCCGGAAGACTACCTCCATCTGATGAGTTGACACAGTCTGAGGCGAATATGTGTGCTACCCCTGTATCTTCTCATGCCTCCCTATCTTCTCATCATCGCACTCCACCTCTAGGGTCTTCCAATCTGTCGTGACCTTCCCTAGAGTGATAAGCCACTAAACACCCATTATCATGTTGGTGTCCTGGATATTGACCACGAAAAATTGGTCAGTCAATGTGTAGGTGCCCATTGTCACTGAAAGCTCTAGAACATATTAAGCACACGTCATGGTCTAATCACCTGGGACCAAGACCAAAAAACCATCGAAGCTCTCTATCTGAATACCTCTCCACTGAACCATCTATGCATCGATGAAGCTATGGCTTGCTCCATTGTCAACCAAAACTGATACTTGCTGGCCACGTACTATCCCTCGTACGCGTAGCATGAGATACTTCGAAATGCCTCGCAATGCTGCAAGGGCCCCTCCGGTAGGTGCAAAATATGCACCACCTGCTACTGGCGGTGGAGGTGGCAAAGTTCTATGTATGGCATGGCTATCTTCATCCTCCACGTCATCTTCATCATCCTCTTCTCCACTGCTCTCAGAGAAGACCTCAATAAAATGTGCTTTACCGGCAGCACATCTATGCCCTGGTGCCCACGACTCCTGACATGTGAAGCACAACTACTTCCTTTTCAGCTCCCTCTTAACATCATCCTCAATCTGCAATCATCCTAGATTCCCCTTTGGAGGTGGAATCCTCACATCCTTCCCCTTAGACTGAAAAGGTTGTCTTTGTGGGTAAGGTGTTTGGGTCCTGGGTAAGACATCCTGTATGTCCTGGGTCCTACTGATAATGTCTTGGAGCGTGGCTGGTTTAGCTAATAGCACTAGGCCTTGAAGTGGCTCTGCTAACCGCTCAACATACATAGACCCTCCGTGTCATGGATAGGTTTGGCACCATCAAGGAGATCCTCAAGAAATCTGCAATGTAGGTCTTTGGGCTCCCTGTTTGTTTGAGCCTCGTCAGCTCAACAAAATGTTGGTCTAGATCCCTCTGATCAAATTGCTCCATCAATATCCTGGTAAACTCCACATATGTCATCACTATAGAGTGCTCGAGAGTAACCATCCCGTGAAACCACCAATCCTTGGCCTTGCCATCCACATGCAGTGTTTCCACCTTGATGGCCTCTACCTCCGACATCTGGTTAAGCTGCAAATAAATGTCCATCTTCTCCACCCAAGACCTTGCTTTTCCACAAAAATATCGTCAACATGATTATTGGCAGTTAGTATGGGTCTATCATCACTTATACTAGCCTCCTAAGCAAGTCTCAGACCTTAGCTCCTCATGTCAAGCTTTGCAAATGAGAGAAAGACATTGAAAATCAATATTACTCTGGTTCCACACTTTCTCTCACTTTTGCCTGCGGGCCTGCACCCTGTGTTCATGCTACCTGCGTACCTGCACGCTCTGTCTGTAAAGGGGTGGGTGCGTATCCCTGTAAAAGTCGAAAAGGCGCAAGTTTATCCTAAAAAGCTCACTTTTGGGTTAATTCTAGATGTTTCTAGAAGCTTTTTGACGTGGATTGTTCGCTCCAAGGTGGTTCATGCATCCCAAAAGAGAAGGAGCTAATGCCTTGATAGGAGGAGCTATCCCTTTGAAGGAGGACCTAGTAACTTCCCTCCATTGCACTATAAATTAAGGCATTGGGTCAGTTGCTGGGGAGGTTAGAAGCTGAACATTTTGAGGGTAAATGCTGATGGAATTGGGAGTTCCTAGTTAAACTTGAGAGGAGAGATCACATACCTTTTGGTTTCATTGGGAAGTGAGTGAAACTTGTCAAAGTAGAGGAAACTTCTTGTCGGACCCTGGGAGGAGGTTGTACAGCATCAAGGCACAGGTTGCAAAGTTCTTCTTCATTTGAATTAATACAATCAGATTCATTTTTCTCAACAAATTGTCTTATGTGATTTGTTTCATAATCTCCTTGATCATTATCATGAATATGCTTTATGATATTGGCTTTTCAGGTGCTATTTAATTGTTTGCTTGTTTGTGTCTGCAGAATTACACTTCAAGGAAGCTCATTTGGGGCGAGGGAGCGAGGCTTCCACAAACTTGCATTAGACCCAAGGTAGGCCTAAAACACTTGTTTGCCTTTGTTTTTAATTGCATATTTAGAGAAAGATAGTTTTTTATTGGCTTGCTTCTCACTATATATCTTTAGATACTAGGAATGTCGATCTTGTCCGCAACCTCGACTCATTCCGTGTGACAAAATGGTGACTCCACTGGGGACTTGATTGTTTTCTTTGTTTTCACTTTGACATGCGAAACTTGTCTTTTTGTTTCTGTTTTTGGCTTGTTGTGTGTGGAATTGGGTGGATTTAGTGGATCTAGGTTTGTTTTGGCTTTTCATAACTTTAGGAGAAGTCCACACCCTGTGCTTGTATCACAGTGCGTACCTCTACACATGTTTACTTTGCACACAGAACGTGCACGCACCTGTGCAAACTCTGAACCTGTGGACCCTGCTAAAATTTTGAAAAACTTAAATTTTACTATTTCAATTAGTCTTATTTTGGTTTAGATGTTGTTATCCTCTGCCCAGACCTACATGTGAATTATCAAAAGCTTTCCTTGGTTTAATTTCATTGGTGTTAGGGTTTTAGCTGAAATTCCTAGAAGTTTTGATTGTCGGTCTTGATTTTCATTTTGTATGTGTAGTAGCTCAGAGCTTAGAAGCATAGAAGCCTCAGATCACCTTGGTTTTTACTGGCCTTCTTATGAGTCTGACCATTTGTGAAATCAACCTTTTTTGAGGAATCCATCTTGTGTTTTCTCTTTGCAAAACTTCGAAAAAGCTTGTGTTAAGAGTTTGGATTTCACTTTTACAAAAGAAAACAAAAATCACTTGTTTTTGACTGATTTGTGATTCTGTAAAAGTTAGTCCTTGGTTTTCTTATCGCCAAGTAAAACATCCTTGAAAAAACAAAAACACCTTGTAAGCTTTTACTTCAAGTAGTTTTTTATAGTTTGTAGATCTTAATATTTTCTTTGTTCATAGTTTTCTCAAGATTTGCTTTATTCATAGTTTTCTCAAGATTTGCTTTAGTCATAGTTTTGAGTGTTTTTATAAAAATACAAAAATCTCTTTTGAAAAAAACTTTGTTTTGGTAGCATTTTAGAGTTTGAATGAAAAGGGAATTTTTTGTGCAAATAACTAGTTGTCTCGTTTTGAGTGCATTGGAACAAAAACTCTCCTTTTAATTTGCTTGTTAAGAAAGATTTGTGTTTACACGCATTTGCATTCTCAAACTCTTTCCTACCTAGAAGTTCATTGAAGAGAAAAGATTGTTTAAATCATCTTAAGTTCATCTTTTTAGTGATTTTGAGTCGAGTCTTCACACCACGAGTTTCATCTCCACACCTCTTGACTTAATCAAAAACCAATAAAAAGAACGCTTAAAGTAAAATCAATCTAGAAATCTTTTTATTTCTAGGGCTCTATTACACCAACATAGCTTAGGCTAGTGTCTTGGAGTAGGGAGTACTTAACTCTCTAAGACAGTAAAATAAACAAGTAGAAGTATCTTGCGGTAGGAGAGAAATCCAATTGTTGCATCTATGCTCTCAGAAAGCTCCTCTTAAAGGAGAAGCACAAGATCGTGTCTGAACCAGTGTGGGAATCAATCCTTCCTCATTGGGAACGACGCCAGATATTCACGTATTACAAACGGTAAACCTCGGATTAACCATTGTCGAGGAGCCTGGGGTCACTTGTTGGTAAACCTTGGTTTATGTCAAGGAGCCTTCAAGGGGATTGAGCTTGTTACTCTGCCCTTGCGTGCATATCGGATCGTAGACTGTTCCCCCAGGTATATTTGTTTATGTTGGTAACCATAGTAACCATATTATATAGGATTCTTCCTAAGGTGACGGTGGCGGGAAGATCCCACTGTACCTGGAGCAGACGTCGGCTAGACTCACTTGGATTTTCTGGGGGGCTCTCTTCACTCGAAACGGTTAAGTGGAGAAACTTGTACCATTCTATTCATTAAGCAGGTTGTCGGGGTAACTGTTCCAACCGCTATTTCTATATCGAACTCTGCGACGTTGGATTTGATCACCAAATAGTGTTTTCGGTACGAAAAGTTACTATTTGTGTGTGATTGATCTCCTAGATTCTTTAGGCATGTGACTCAATTTGTTTGGTTCTTTAGAGGCTTTAGGTGGTTTTCATTGAGATTTTGCTTTCTTTTCGTGTGAAGTAGTTAAAATTTTTCAACCGTGGCTAAATTACCGAGGAAGTCTCGTAGACTTCAGGGCCAACCTCGTGAATTTTCACCAAGCCAGCCTGAAGGGCTACGGGCCCTGGTAACACCTAGAGATAGTAGAAGTGGGTCACCTGAAAGAGGAGAATCTGCTTTGGTGGGATATAATCCTGATTTTTTAGCGTTAATAGCAGATTATAGTACAGAGCCTATACCCGTTTTAGAAGTTACTGGTAGTGTTGCATCTACTAGTGATATAGGTGAGGAGCCTTAAATATCTGAACCCAAATCTGAAATTGCTACTACTCCAATATCAGGGTTTGCTTCTCCAGCTTCTAGTGGTCCTAGTTCACCTAGGGTAGAAGCAATAATTACCCAAGATCTTCCTTCTGGACTAATAGCTATTGAAGAACTTGCTATTTCAGAAACAAAGAAGGCATTCCTATTCCAGAAGATCGACCTATTTTAGACCTTAGGCAGCGTGAATCAATCTTTTACAGTCTACCTAGGAGCAGTGCTTGGTGTCTTTCATTGATCGATTTTTTGGAAAACCCGAGACTAAGTTTTTCACCACCTCGTATTTCTTGTCACCCAACACCTAGAGGTTACTATCCTCTGTTGAATATGTCCAAGCAGTCATCCATGTTTTCTCAATCTCCGGAAGCCTTTTTGTACATCGGTCCTTCTGTTCCTGCTGGGTATCAGTCCATTTCTGGTACTTTTTTGGGAGCATCTCCTCAACCTATTGAACAAAAGTTATTAACTGGAAATAATGGTACCAAACCATTGAGTGTAGAAGATATTCTCATGATATCAGGTTCTATTCCCAATCCTCATCCTCAAGGTGGCCAACTACCTCCTGGGGGGCAACCTCAAGGTACCCAGTATGTGCCTGGGGGGCAACCTCAAGGTACCCAGTATATGCCTGGGGGAAAACTCATGGTACTCAGTTTGCACCCGGGGGGCAACCTCACGAACAGTACATACCTGCGAGACATTACGTTGCTCAAGGTCAACCCCAGAGTTAGTATCTACCTCAAGGTCAACCTCAGTATCAATATGTACCTCAAGGTCAACCTCAGTATCAATATGCACCTCAAAATCAACCTCAATATCAATATGTACCTCAAGGTCAACCCCAGTATCAGTACGTACCTCAGGGTTATTAACCCCAAGGTCAATACCCAACTCAAGGTCAGTACCCACCTTCGGGTCAATTATATTATCAACCCTACGCTCAACCGAGTTATGGTCCTCAATATCCTCAACTTGTTATGGGTCCATGCCCCGGAATGAATTTAGTGTGGGATCCATCTCAATCCCAACAGGTCTTACAACTGAATGCGCAGTTGTCATCTCAACCTGGACAACCCTTGGTTTCTGGTTCATCCCAGCAACCCGTCCAGTCTATTGTTCAAACTTCTGCACCTTCTGTAGTTTCTCAGTCTGGGCATAGTACACCTCGTACTCTGCCTCAAACGTCTGCTACAACGACTGCAACATCTGATGCATCTACCCCACCTTCTTCTGGAGTATCGACAGCTCTGGTTTCTACTGTCCCTGTATCTACTCCTCAGACATCTTTACCTCAGTCTGGATCCATGGTCCATGCTTCGGTTCAGATGCCTGTAGGAAGTACGGTTGTCACCACTCAACCTCAGTTTAATCAACAACCGTACCAAGGACAGTACCAATACGGTCCTGCTACGCAGCAACCAACCTATCAGTATCAACCATAACCTGGGTATACATACCAACAACCTCAGCAACCCCAGTATGGTCGAGTTAATCCTAGTTTTCGAGGAGGACAAAATATCCCAAATGCAATTCCAATTCCTAGTTATCCTGGATATCCTCGTCCTGGGGCTGGTTTGCAGACTTAGATTTTTAGGAACCCTAATCGTCAGTTACCATTTATCGCAACTTTGGACTTGCCTGACTTGACGTGCCTTACGAATGATCCAATTAACTATCTTCAATATTGGCCGCCAATGCCGCATAAGTTGCCCAGTGATATTCGTAAGTTCGAAGGTAAGGCAGGAGAGGACCCGTCGAACCATGTGATGACTTATCACCTCTAGTGTGCATCTAATTTCATTTCAGATGATTTAATTCATTTACGACTTTTCCAGTGCACTCTAATTGGTCTTGCGGCCAAGTGGTACATTGAGTTACCGTGAGCCACTTTTTATAACTTTAGTCAGTTGGCTACTCCGTTTTTAACTCATTTTTAGTTGCCAGTTAGATATGACAATGGCACGGAATTATTAACTTCGTTAAAGCAGTCAACGTCCACTTACATTTCAGATCATATCCATGAGTGGAGACGTTGACGGCGTTTAGTGAAAGTTTTTATCCCGGATCAGATCTTAGCTGAATGGTTTGTAAAATCTTTACTGCCCAAGATAACTGAGGATGGAGCTAAGGCCGGAGTCGTTACTGAGGAGCAAGTAATTTCTCAAGCACAATACCTTGACCTAGTTTATACTCAGTCAGGTATGTTACACGAGAAAATCCCCGATCTACCCAAACAAAATCAAATCGCTGCTGCTCCTTCAGGGTCTCATGCCGTTGATGGTATGATTGGTACGGTTAATACCAAAAGTAAGAAGAAGTCTTCCAAGAATTTTTCTCCTATCATAACCTTTCCAGACTCCCCGACAGGAGATTCTTCCACGAAACTTTCCGCCGATATTCATGTTGTAGAGTCATCTACAACTAAATCAAAAACTGGTGGTAAGAAGAAAGGGAAGAAGAAGAATAAAACAGATAAGAATTCGAAAGAGAAACCCGAAAAATCGGAATCAACTGATGAAAAAGGCAAACCTCGTTATCCATGTCTCATCTGCGATGAAGAACATTTTGCGAGAGACTTCCCTCATCATGTAGAGGTTGCAAAAATTGTCAAAATTTCCCAAACTCCTGTTGTTTTGAAGGATCCTTTTCCAAATCAATCCACATGCAAGAGTGGCTCAGAACTACAACATTGTTGAGGATTTAGCTGTTTCACCCTCAACAATGTCAGCTTCGGAAGTGCAGCAATCATGTCCAGCAAAGCGTAAATTACTTTTGTTGGCTATAGGAGCTGTTGAAGTTCAGGATCCGAACCTTATAATCTTCGATCTAGAAAATAGTGCACCGCACTTACCTCATCAGATGGCTGTCCAGATTCTAGTGATAGTCAAAAACAGACCTGTTCATAGGACTATGATTGATGAGGGAGCTTCCACATGTATTATGTCGATACAGTGTTGGAGATCGCTTGGTTCTCCTTCACTAAATCAATCCTTGACAATTCTAAAGGCCTTTAATGGCCGTGGGTTTCATCCTTTTGGCATTCTACAGGATATACCTATAGGTGTTGAAGGTAAAACCGTTAATCTATATGTGGAGGTGGTTGATGCCCCTCTAGATTACAACCTTCTCTTGGGTCGTAGTTGGTCTTAGGCTATGACAGTTGTTGTTTCATTGGTATATTGGCTTATAAAGTTCCCTCATAACAGAAAGATCGTAAACTTAGACCAGCTATCTCAATTTTCATCCGACCCAGCCTCTGCTGAGAGCATTCAGCATGTTGGTAAAGCGACGATCCCATATAAGGATGTTGGAGTAGGACTAGTTAACAATTCCGGTTTACTAGGCACTTTTCCTTTTCCTCCTATCAACACATCGTCTTCTACTGCAACCATTCATATGATTTCATCAGAAACCATTTTTTATGATGATCCTTGGATCATACCTTCTCAATCTGAGATAGACTCATTTGGTACTCTTATGGCTTTGAGTCCATATGAACTTGCGTATCAGACTGTGCAGTCGTTTTCCGACACAACATCAACCCAAATCGACTTAATGAATGTGGTCCATGAGGAATCACTTTCGACATCAAACTCGGATTTAATAACGTTTTCTGAACTTGTTCAAACTGATGAGCAAATGCGTGAAATCCTATGCGTCGATGAGTTACCATGGGAAGATATTCATCACAGATCTTCGTTTCTACCCAAGAGCGATCGTTTTGAAAATGATTTTTCATCAATATTTACAACTGAATATGTTAAGGACGTCCAGAATGCAATGAAACATCCTGATTCCGAGTTAAACTTGGGAAATATTTCTCGAACTATTCCCCTTGACATTTCAGTTAAGCCTGGAATTGTTGAAAACGTTCATTTAGGTGCCTCTTGTACAGAAGATGAAATTCAAGCATATAAGGCCCTATTTCAAGAATTTTGCGATGCATTTTCCTGGTCATATGAAGAAATGCCAGGAATTGACCCCACAATTGTAGTCTATGAAATCAAAACCTACCCGGATGCTAAACCCGTCCGACAACGTTTGCGTCAGACTCACCCAAGAAACGTTGTTGCGATTAAAGCAGAAGTTGAAAAATTACTCAAAGCAGGTTTCATTTATCCGATCCTGTTAACGGATTGGGTATCAAATATTGTTCTTGTTAACAAAAAACAAGGGACAATAAGAATATGCATCGACTATAGGGAAATTAATTGAGCCTGTCCAAAGGACAATTATCCTACTCCCTATATCAATCAAATCATTGATGATTGTGCCAGTAGAGAAATTTTCTCCTTCATGGATGGTTTTTCTGGATACAATCAAATCAATATTCTACCTGCTGATCAGCCAAAAACAACATTCATTTGTCCATGGGGGACATTTGCTTATTGCAAATTACCTTTTGGGCTCAAGAACGCCGGGGCAACTTTTCAATGGGCCATGTCTTATGCTTTTCATGATATCAAGCACATTGTGCAACCCTATCTCGATGATTTTCCTGCTCATTCATTACATCGAGCTAATCATCTCTTCCATTTAAGAGCAATCTTTATGAGGTGTAGGCATTATCAGATTAGGTTGAACCCCCACAAGTGTGTTTTCTGTATTGAAACGGGTCGGTTACTGGGGTTTGTTGTTTCAAAAGCTGGCATTCGCGTCGATCCCTCGAAGGTTGAAGCCATTATCAAATTTCCTCCTCCTTCGAGTCTTCGCCAACTCCAAAGTTTGCAAGGGAAAGCAAACTTTTTACGACGATTTATCCCTAACTACGCCGAGATTACAAAGGGTTTTACCCGGTTGTTGAAGGAGAATACTTCATTCTTTTGGGACGAGATAGCTGAGAAATCTTTTGATGCGCTAAAACACGCATTGACCCATGCGCCGTTGTTGCATCCTCCCAACTACAGCTAGGACTACTTCTTTTATCTCGCTGAAAGGGTCCTAAATGACTGTCACTCTGAAGCGTATGGCGGTCATATCTCTGGGTATGCCACAACCCAAAAGATATTGCGCATTGGCTATTTTTGGCCGTCCATGTTTGAAGATTGTATTATTGCGATCCGAAAATGCCACAACTGCCAAATTTTTGATCGAAAGATGTGCGCTCCACCTGCTCCTCTCCACCCTATAATTGTCGTTGGTCCTTTTGCCAAATGGGGTATCGACTTTATTACATGTAACCCTCACTCGGTCGGGGGGCATGCATATATTATCCTTGCGGTAGACTATTTTACCAAGTTGGCCGAGGCGATGCCTACATTTGAGGCAGATGGCAAAACAGTTGCGATTTTCATATTCAATCATATAATTGCTAGGTTTGGTGTTCCACAAGCGATTATCACTGATCATGGGCGTCATTTTTGAAACGTTATGATGACTGAACTTATAGGCCAACTTGTCTTGCGTCACGACAGTTCAACTCCTTATTATCCACAAGCTAATGGCCTGGTTGAAGCCATCAACAAAGTTCTAGTCATCATGATCCGACGACTCATTGGGATTCATTGGTAGAATTGGCACAACATGCTATTTTCAGCGCTGTGGGGGTATCAAACCTCAGTTAAAACGTCAACAGGGTTCACTCATTTCCAACTAGTTTATGGTTTGGAAGCTATGTTACCTATTGAGTGCAAAATCCCGTCATTGCGAATGGCCATCGAGTTACTTCCAGCCACTTCCGAATAAGAAAGACGTTTGTTATACTTCGCTCAGCCAGACGAGAATCGACGTGATGCTGCATTAGTGATCGAATCTCATGCAAAACGTATTAAAGCTCAGTATGATCGAAACGTGACCCCTCGAAATTTTTTCTTATTGTACGATCAAGAAAATGATAAATTAGACGCTGGAAAATTTGTGCCTATGTGGCATGGTCCCTATGTTGTCAAGCGAAAGCTAGCGAAAGGGGCCTATGAATTGGTAGACTTTGACGGGGTCTCTTTAGGGAAACCCAGAAATGCTCTTTACCTGAAGAGGTATTATGCTTAAAATGAGTGTGGAGATTTTTTTTAGTTAGGTTAGTTTTTTCTTCTAGTTGGTGTGTTTTAGATTGAAACGTGTGCTTAGCTTAGAGTGGGTTTTTCATTGTTATTCCCACTTATCTTGGTTTTACATTTGTTGTTGCAGATGTTGACGCCTCTCCAAACATACATTGGTTTCGCTGATGGTGCTTGTCATAGTACACAAAATATTTCTTCCACAGCTTGGGTTATCTATTCGCCCTCTGACGAGTTGGTATCTATGCATGGGGTAAGCCTCAGTCAAACAACAAACAACATTGCAGAGTATAGTGTAGTGATTGCGTTATTATCTGAATCTATTTCATTTGGGATTTAGTGTTTGATAGTGAGGTGAGATTCTGAACTCGTTGTATTACAACTTAATAGAGTATACGCCATTAGAAATCTAGTTTTGTTGAGATTATTTTTGAGATTGCATCCCTTGGAACGTGAATTTGACTATATTGAATATCAGCATATTCCAAGATCTTTAAATACATTAGCAGATGCAATTTCTTCTCAAATCTTAAGTAGACATGTGCAATAATCATACAAGTAAATTTAAAAACATTCCATAACATGTTTAACAAGATAAGCTGGTAATAATGATATCATATATATAGGAGTGTGTCAAAATAATACATTGTCATCAATCATAGGTTGAAAAACACCTTATGAGCGGAAAAAAGATAAGTACAAAAAGCAAAAATGTCATATGTGACTACAATAGGCGATCATCCCATCATTGGTGATGATCTCGATACGAAACCACAGCACGGGCAACCTTACAAAGGAACCTCCTAAGAGGTCCTGGGACCCCAATCACATAGCGCTGAATTCGATGAGGGATGTCATCTATGCTGGTCTCAGGCATGTCCCCTGTCAGGCGCTCTAGATGGCTCTCCAGCTCGGCTCAAGTCTCTGCTGATTCGTCCTGTGGGGCTGGAGCCAGTGCAACTGGTTGTTTCCTCTCGTAAGGCTGGAGAGCGCCTGGTCGTCGTGGGCCCACATCTGCATTTGAAAATTTTACTATCAGTTTTAGGACGATATAAAAAAAAAAAAAATAAATCAGGAAAATGTTGAAAATGATTTTACTTTCATCATCCCATTGCTCTCCTGGCGGAAGAGCCATGTCGGGGTCCCCACGAAAATCAACCCCAGCATAAGGAAAGTCTTGGATAGCAAAAACTTGGTTCTCCAACCATTGGTAATACTCAAGTTTGAACCAAACAACCTCGGTCCCCTCATCAGGATGACGGGCCATAACTGCAACCCACCGCATCAGTTTGAGCTCCCGAGGAAGCCCAACTCCAACAGTAAGGTGTCGTGGGATCAACATCGGAACCCTCTCGAGACCAAAACTCACAACTATAGCACCATACCCAAAGGTCTTTAGCTGTCTGTTTTTGGCCTTGGTCAGTTGGCCCTTCACATTGGCGAACACAACATCGCACCAGTTGAAATTGGTGCCTCAAAAGCAATCAATTGCCATCCACATCTGGGATCCGGTGGTAATGTGTAGCGCTGCACTACCGCAAAGTCTGGTAACTGTGAATGCAATAACCATGAGTTCAGGAAGGGATATGGTTTTGATATATCCCTTTCCCCGATTCTAGACATTGTAGAACTCTATGGGGAGGCTCTCGATAGACTAGCCACCTGCCCTGGGCCCAAAAAGAGTCAAGTGTTCACCCCTCCTGGGAAAACCAGTCAAAACGTATATATCAGCTGGCTCGATTTCTAGCTGGTGCCCACCAATAAAGAAGCATTGGTCCGGTATACTCCATCTATCAACCAGCCACTACAAAAATTCCACTTGGGCCCTCATGCCAGGTATGGCCCAGAAATTGTACAAGCCACATGCCTTCAATGCATCAATCAAAGGTTGATGATTCATCGTGGCGAGGTCCACATCCTCGTGCTCCCATTCTCACCAATCAAGCATGATGTTTATCCTACATTCTAGTAAAAAAAGGCAAATCAGAATGCATAAATTGATTTCATTGGGTATTTTTTGAGTTAGTTAGGTTTTTATAAACCTATGTGCAGGGTACATACCCCCTTGTTAGGGACAGTGCATGGGGTCTGCACCTTGCCTTCATGGCAGGTGTGTACCCCCGACTTTTTTCCCATTACAAAAAATTTGGGGTACGCAGGTCCCATGTGGTAAACCTGCGGACCCCCGCGCACGGGTTTTGAAACCTAAAAAGCTCCTAAAAACAAAATTGAAACCCTAAAAAACAATTTCAAATGAACAAAAATGAAAAGTAGGATGATGTGGATTACCTGGAGGAGACATCGTTTGATTCCGACAGACGGATTTTCCGCAATCTTCACGGGAAGTTTCTGGTCAAAAGCCCTTTTTTCTCACCCAAATCTCAAATGGTAAAAATGAATGGTAAAAAGTCCTTTTTATAAGTTTTTTGGGTAAATAAATTCTAAATTTGTTTATGTTTCACTTTAAAAAGGTGTTTTTTGCGACATTTTTACCTATTATTAAATAGGTATGAGTAATGTTTGAGTTTTTGTTCAGGATAACGGATTTTTAGGTGAAATCGGTCATTTTCAACGAAAAACCATTAGAGTCACCTTTAACCTCTTTTCTGAATCCTAAAAACATGAAAAGATTGCCGAGTTTTTCTATTTAAGCTCGTTGAAACGGAACTAAAAATGCAGTCCTCTTACAACCCTTTTCTGACCGTAAAAACACAAAAAGATTGCTGGGTTTTTGTCATTTCAAATTCGATATTGGTCATAAAACGACTTGTCATTGATCACTTTTTTACTTTTTTGGATCAGAGGCACTAATTACGAAAATTAATCCTTGATTGTAAAAGATCAAGTGGTTCTCTCAAGTATTATTTTATACTTTTTTGGGCTTGGGAGACACAAATTTATGAAAAAGTCAAACCTGGAGTCTTCTTAAGTTTTTTTAGACTCTCTAAAAATGAAAAACGTCGAGTTTCTCCTATACTGGACTCGTCAAAATTTTGACATTAAAGGACCTGTTCAATTACAAACAGTAACAGACCACTCCTTCTTAGGGTTTGAATTTAAACTAAGTTGGACTCATCCAAAGGATGAGCTTATAATCAAGCATATGTTATCCTCCTCAAGCTTGTAAAAAATAAATAGGTACTTGCTAGAAATGGTGGGGGAAAAGAGAGAAAAATGAGCCTGTTTGTCATACTTTGTAACTACTCTTGAACACGACATATTCGTCATCCATCTTGACCATCCCTGAGTCAGTCCTTGCAACTAAATTTCTTCAAACTTGATCTATGATTTCGTGTTGAAGGCTTGCCTACGATGGATCGCTTTCTATCGACTTCAACTCTTTATCTAGAAATATGATCTAGAAATCGCCAGTACCTTGGGATCTGCTCGCCTCAATGGTAGGTTGCTCGCCTTCGATGATAGGTTGCATCATTGACCTTCAATCGAAGGATTCCATGACATGTTCGACATCGACACATCTAATCACATCTCATGGATTATACTGAGTACTATGAGAGCCATTGTCATTATTGGTGGTTTCTCTCACACTTGTTAATAGTTTACATCATCGAGTAGTAATCAAGTGGTTTCTACCATGTTCGACTTTGACACATTCATTCGCATGGATAGAATCGTACTATTTCGAGAAGTAGAAATGAAGACCCTGGATCTACTTTCCACCATCCAGGCTGCGAGGAATTTTGTATTCATTATGTTGTAGACTATTCATAAATAGATGGTTGCGTCCATGCTGTGTCTACATGTGTCTATACTTGTTATGTATTACAAGATCATTCCTATATCAGAGCAGTAGTCAGTTTTCCAGTTAGTTTTGATCTGAGTATGGGAATTCCTACCTCAATGATGATATGATCTCATATATATATCTATATCTATCTAT